>CAEGAE010001777.1:0-28156 GCA_903067095.1 Girardinus metallicus
CATGCAAACTCCGTGCAGAAAGACCCCGGGCCGGGAATCGAACCCAGAACCTTCTTGCTGCAAGGCAACAGCTCTACCAACTGCGCCACTGTGCAGCCCTAAATTATCAGTCATTTAATATTTAAATATTACGTCATCAAATGGACCAAAATATGAATTTAAGTGGAAAATTTGGTATTTTAAGGACGAAAATCACAAAAATTCATATTAGTAACAAAAAATTAAATCTTTTCCAAATCAGTTTCTTTCAATGAAAAATTATGAAACTTTAACTAAAACTGCAGTTGTGTGTCTTTATTTGGTGAATTTTTGGTTAAAACATGTCTGTTTTTCATTCAGTGGGTTGAGAGTCCATAAATTTTACTCAAATAAGAGTGGAAATACTTCATAATAATATTACTCAAGTAAAAGTAAAAAGAACAGCGTAGTAAAAATACTAAGTACATTTTTTCAAAAAAGTTGCTTAGGTAAATGTAACTAGTTACTGATGAGAAGACATATCATTTGCCTCTTTTGTTTAGTGCGTAATGTCTTATTTTAGATACTATAAAACAAGTTATGAAATAGGCCAAATGTCACATTTTGCAACCAGAAACAAACAAAATCCCAATTGTATTCACATCAAAAAATTAAACTTTCATAAGCCTTTTGTGACACAAAACCTGACAGAGCTACATCTCTATATGCAGGTCAGCATTTAAACTCCATCACCTCAACCATCACAGGTTTGGTTTTAGTTTGATTTTGACGTATGAGTTGAGTGGTCTTACAGATGGTGTCCCTGTGCTGATGCAGAAACAGAAAGTATGAGTCAAAAAGTGAGACGTGGCGACACCGTTGCTAGCAGAAGAGCTGGTGATGCCCATAAGCGTCACCAGCAACATGCTGATAAGATGATGGCGATGAAAATTAAGCCAAAAGTTTTGTCTTTTGAAAGATTTTTTTTGTCTCTTTGTGGTTCACCGCAAACAATTTCTGAAACTCTTAGTAGGTTACATTTTATTAAGTCTTTAATCTACTTCTTTTGGACGTTACAGTTTTCTTCTTCTTAGTCGGCTATACATCTTCCCCTTATGAGCTCCTGGAGTTGGTTTCGTCATGGGTGGCCATTTTGTCCAAGTTGTCCCAAATGTATTTTCATCACTCTTTTATAGCTTACGGCTGCATTTTTATTTTATTCTTTTATGCATAAAATCAAAATTTTGTTTATATTGTCAACTTTAGACATGAAAGTGAATATAACTATCCTCTGACCTGAACACATTTAAAAAGGAAAACTTATTTAAATGGTAATATGTTCTTTTTATTAAAAGCATGATCACCTTGCAGTTCTGCATCATGAAATCTTAAAAGCAAAACAACAAAAACTAAAATTTACCAATTTAGCTATCTGTTTTTGATTGTTTTTCACTTATTGTTGCTTATATGTGTCTTGCACAAAGTGCGAAAGTTTGCATTTATATTAATACTGTCTCCACTCATTCTATATTCTTTTTGTATTCTTTAATAGTTTATCCAACTTGTTTCTGTTTTCGACCTAAAATCCTCCGTAACTTCAGTCTGCAGTGACGCCGTGGTGAACGATGGAGATCATCTAAATCTGAAAATAAACATTTATCTATTGGAACAAAAACGTTATTGTCTTATTAATTCCACTGTTAGTAGCGGACATTTTCAGAACAGTGCAAATCCATGTTGGCTTTCCAAAGCAGCGCACCAGATAAATGACGCTCAACAACCTTTCCAACGTGATCCGCTCTCTCTGTCTTTTGTGTTATTAGTGTCACTTCACTCACCTCGTCTGCCACAGCTCAGAAGTAGATTTATATTTTTGATTTGGTGTTCAGGCTCTATCAGGTGAGGGAAGGTGGAGACTACGGTCTTAGCAGCAAGCAAGAAAGATAATGGACTGGAAATGGTTTCCTGCATCACATCATGACTGATGGCACTGACTCTCTCAGGAGACAGGCCAGTATACAGCCACTGTTTTTTTTTTCTTTTAAGTTCTGAACTTACAGAAGTTGTACACTGACTTGATGGCACTGTTGTGAATTATTGGAGTAAAGCATTTCAGAAAAGGTACGCATGAAATCCATCAGTTCAGTAAACTGACTGACCAAGTTCTTTTTAGTTAAATATGAAGAAATAATAACAGAGACACAAATTTTGGGAAACAGTCAATAGATAGAGTGGCAGAGATTCTGCAGTTAACTGTGTAATTTATGATGGTGCAGGCTTTTGGGATTCAGTGCAAAAGATTAGAAACAATGAAAAAGAACAGCAATAACCAAAAAGTTTATGTTGTACCTTATCACTGAAAGGTACAACACAGCTGTTCAGTGTTTGTTTCGGACCAAATTGCAAATATGAGGCAGGAAGATCAAAATAAAGAGTCTTTACTGCAGGTGTTATAAAACTTTACAAAAAAGAAATAAAAGAAACAGTTGAAAAAAAAAGTTTGAAGGAATCACCATCCAGATTGGAAGCCACTGTTGGATGCGCAGGACCTTCAATTCCCTTCACAGGTTGCACTGCTTGAGAGACCACGAGGGAATTAGGCCTTCCTTGAAAAAATCTCAACCCTGTCTGACCCTGCATCTAAAAATAATCCCATCCTGCAATACAAAAGCAGAGGTATCACGAACCAACTCGGCACAGAAGCTTCTAGTTTCCATTTAATGATTTGCACTTATTTTCTGTCATGAAGAACATGGACAGTTATGAAATGGAAAAAAAAACGGAGAGCCGTGCGTCGCTGTTATTAAAGCAACACCGTTTCCACTCTACGTTTGAAAGTTATGAGTGGCACGTCCATTAAGTGGCGAACTGCAGTCTCGCTGTCCTTGTGGATAGCCTGAATAATTTACTAGCTAATATCAACTTCATATATTTACAGAACTGAACAGCTAAAGGGTGTAATCTATGCAACAAACACTATGAGTACTATTGCATTGTATTTGTTTTGTGCTTTACTACATGTCAACATAATAATTGTTATAAATAGCACTATTCCAGTAATATTATGACTTAATATAGTAAGCTTAGATTTTAGTTTTTTTTTAGTTTGTTTTGAACCATTTAAATCAGAAAGTAGAACATACAATTTTCACACAACTGAATTATTTAAATTAGAAACAAAAACTTTTAAATTGCACAATTGTGCCGGATGACAAAGAGGATAAGACAAGCATTTTATTTCCTGACCTACATGCAAAACATTTTGTGACAGAATTAAAATCTTTCCCACTCTAATAAAAAATGGCGGCAACAGGATCGTGATGTTGAATTATTTTCTTCAACGGTGAATAGAGAAGCTTGTCAGAGTTTGTGGGAAGATGAATGGAGTGAAGTTCAAGGGAAATTGTGGAGGAAAGTCTGTTGGGCTGCAAAGAAGAGTTGATGGATTCACCTTCCAGGAGGACAACAACTATAAACATGCAGTCAGAGCCACAATCAAATAAAAACTCCAGAGCCCTTACAGCAAACCTAAGATTGAAAAATTTTTCTAAAAAGAATTGGCAGAAACTGAATTCTCAAAGTTAATAGAAACATGCATACAAAACCAGCATCTGTAAGTGTGGCGAAATGGAAAGCAGAGGGCTGCATACATATCATGCTGTTCAGTGTTTGTTTCGGACCAAATTGCAAATATGAGGCAGGAAGATCAAAATAAAGAGTCTTTACTGCAGATGTTATAAAACTTTACAAAAACCAAGAACAAGAAATAAAAGAAACTGTTGGAAAAAAAAAATTAGGAACAAAACAAGAGGTTTATATTAGGATCTGACAAAGAGCTGAGAAGAGCATGGAGCAAATAATACAATATACCAGGAGGAAGGATCCAGAGCAGCATCTAGGCGGGTGATTAAATGATGCATTGCAGCTATGAGAAACAGAAATCTGAAGGCTGAGGGAAATGAATAATGAACAAAACAAATACACTGGGATGTAGGGAGAAGAAGACACAAAAACCAGGGAAGTGTACAAACCGAGACAAACCAAACATACAGGGACGAATCAAGACACTAAACAAAATGTGACATAAACTCAGCGAGAGGAGCTACAGGATGTAAAAAAAAAAAAAGATGTGGATCTAAAGGAAATGCAAATTTCAACATAAAGCAGGAACTACTGAAGATGCTAAAGTCCACAGCACAGATGAGATGGTAGAACTCAATCTCTAGGAAACTGAGCTGAATACGGCATGCAGTGTATGACGAAACTAAAAATCACACAAAATACCGTCATGATCCAAGTTTGTCGCTGGTCATTTTGGTAAATTTTCTCCTCTTTTGTGTTCTCCGTTAACCCTTATTGCTCCAGCTGTTTTCTGTTTCCCGGGCATATTCAAGTTCACCTGTGCCTCCTCTGCCCTGTCGGATTCTCTGTTGTGTTCTCCACAGTCGTTTCTGCTGAGCTCTCTCACACACTTTGTGCCGCTGTGGCTCTTTAAACATTAAAGAGGTACTTTGTTGAACTCACCAGGTCGTCGACCCTGGTCTTCCTCACCATTCCGTGTTTTCCTGACGAATACAGAAGGAAGATTTAAATGATTATGACAAATGCACAACAGTTTATATAACTTTAGTTGTAAAAATGGTTTGGAAAACCTTTTTCCTTTTTAATAATGGTTCACAGTCAGTCTCTGGAGTCAGATTTCACATCTTATCTCATGTCTTGATAACCTATAGCTGTGCTTAATTCTTACATAATGTCCAGTCAGTTATTTGCGTGCCACCAAATCACCTCTGACTCGTTGAGACAGGAACTCTGTGGAGTTTACCACCAAGGACTAGAAGCAGTTTCCTTAAATCCAGTGACTTACACACACCTTGATCCAACACAATGTAGCACATGACCTTACACCTTGTCATCGGTTCATGGTTGTTCTCTCTTCTGATGAGTGTCAAACTACACAGCTACTCACCACCGCTGCTCCTAACAAGGTTCGCCATCCAAGCTTGGAAATTTGCTCAACCTGCCCGTTTCCTGTACTTCACATGACTACTGGAGCTTAGTGTTCACGTACATTTATTGGTAGAATCATGTTTCACTGCTCTGCGTCTACAAACTAGGTTTTTAAAAAGCTTTAAATGATGACCATGTCATTTGTAAACTGTTATTATTCTAAAATAAGCTACTGATAGCTACTGTCCCAATCAGTTGGTTTCTTTCTGCTTTTCAACCTCGGATAGCTCTTAAGAACCAGCACAACAAATTATACCCAATTCAAGACAAAAGCTAATGGCAGAAAAATCTCTAATGCAAACTTAAAGCATGTTGTGTAGCAACTGATAAAACACTATGTGGGGTAAGTTCTCTTAAAATTGAACCATTTCTCTCTTCAAAAACTCATTACCTCTCATGTTTAAGAAATAAAACCTGAAACTGTACTGACCCGTAATTTATCCTGAATGTGATTCTGCTGCTGCTGCTGCTGCTGCTGCTGCTGCTGAGGCCTTTCTAAGGACATAGCTGGTCAGCAAAAAGATGATTATGCAGCTGGAGTTCTTTGAAAAATTTCTACTGACAACTGTTCTTTTTCTTCAAACTGGGTCACAAACAAAGTTGTATGGAGTGTTAAAAGTGACACAATTAAATGCGTAAATAGAGATGGACCAGTATAACATATTTTACTGCTGCTAAAATAATATATTAACTTTTACAATTTTAACAAAGTTACCACAATTACCTCCGCCAGGCTCATCATATTATCATATTTTGTGCTCTTCCAACAAATGTTTTAAAACAAACATGTTTACTGGGTGGAAATATATTCATGTGCACATATTTGATCTTTTAATTACTTAAAACTTTAGACATATCTAATGTCTGTAAATTGAAGTTATTTATACACAAGCTTTACCAATACAGCCCACTTTAATTTAGTTAAATAAGCTTAAAAAGAAGCGGCACACCGTGTTGCGCCAGTTTAAAAAGCTGATTTTAACTGGTTAATTAGTCAGGTTATCTGATCTAGTAGCCAGTCTGCAGTTAGCTTTTTTTTTTGTGGACCTGCTGCTCACAGTTTCCTAACTGTATGTTTAAACTGTAAGTTAAGAGTTGTGCACCTTTAGTTTACACAGGTGGTGGTGTTTTTATGACCAAGAATATTTAAAAATTTCTCTGTGTTGCTAGCAAGGCATGCTTACAACAAAGTAATTTACCTGCAGTTCAAGTCAGCGTCAACAAATAATTTATATCCTACTGGTGATTATTCCTAGATCAGTTGTGATATCCCAGACTAGTAGGTAGTAGTAGTAGTAGATCATCAATAGGCGTTGCAGCTTGTACAACATGCTTTGTTTTCCGTCTGAGCTGCGGGGCGGTAATTATGAGGACACGATCAGATCCACTCCAAACCCTGACCTCTGTCACACTGACACATGTTTACATTGGCCAAATGTGAGAGAGCAAAGTGGGCCAGGAGCCCGCCTGTCGCCTTACAGCCTTATTTACAGTCATCTCCTACAGCCCTGATTGATAGCAGCCATCTCATTAACAGCACAGCAGTCCAAGGCCTTCGACCAATGTCCTGCAGACACATCCTCTCTCACCTAGACCGCTGTGGTGTGATTAGATGTCCCTCTGGAAAGCAACTGTACTACAGAGGAAGAAAAACACAACCTACTACTTTGCTGCCTTGACGTTATTTCCAGAAGCATGGACAGAAAATGTAAAGAGGGAAGTAGAGGAAAGGGCACGGCACAGAGGCTAGAAATAAGGTGTTGGTTCTGATGGGAATGATTTATTAGTGTAGCAGGACACTTAATAATTACTTAACACACACACACATAGATCACCTTTACAGTATTTCTGTCAGGAGACGGCGAGAGAATGGAAATGATATGTGATTGATGCCAGGAAGCACAGGCACAGCCCAGGGGGAAAGCAGTGCAAGGTCTTACTTATAAAAACATCAATCAGGGAGCATGGTCTGTGAAACCGCGGGTTGTGAAACACCACCAGGTCCCCCACCCCCACTCTCCACACTGAGGACCAGACTCAAAGAAAAGACGGGCTCTGTTGCTCACTTAATGATGACCCTGACGACATGCAAGGCTGCCATTGAAGGAAACGTCTCACTCCACTGTTTACCGTCGCTGAAAACACTAAACTGGCCACATCACAGCGGCAATTATTATTTATGCACTTAATATAAATGCTGCGTGTGCAGAGGAGATTCCTGCGTACGTGCTGTATCTTAATTGCAGGATATGGATCTTAAGATTTTCCTAAAACACAACAACATTACAGTAAACACAAATACAAGACTTAAACTTTGCGGTAAATCTAACATTAAATCCATTTATTCCGTTTAAGCACACGTGCAAAACTAACACACAAGCGCGCCCGTATACAAACTGCTTTTGAAAGCCCCTCGACAGAATCAAGCCAAGTCTGTAGCGACGCTAAGAGCTCTGATTCTGTCAACATTTCCAGCGAGAAAAAATAAAAATCTTGCATTGCTGTGTAGGATTGGCTTTGCTTGTAAAGAAAGAGATTATGATTCTAAAGCGTATCTTTGGATTATGGGATTTTTTTTTTAGGTAAGCAGTGAGATTTTATTTTATTTTTTTTTTATTTTTATTGGGAAAAGAAACAAGCTTTTCTTAAAATTTGCTATGACTGTTTTGTGTAGCGAATATTTTTGACTGCGCTGCCAAATTCATGCAGTTTTGGCGAGGATGTTACACACACTCATCTTCCATAGCGGTGCCATTTTCATTTCATACCTGCTTATTCTTGTTTTTATTTTTTCTGGGGTGAGAAACTCATGTAATAAAATACACTCGAGGTCAACGCCACAAAAGAAGCTTATTTACAGTCAGCTTTATTTGTTTCTGTGACGCGTTTCATGATTCTTTCAACCTGGTAGAAAAACAAGTAAATCGTCTTATTTTGCAATAAAACTTGTTAAACTAATTTGCTTCACTGTGAACAGCAACAACGATGAAACTGACTGCCAATTTATAGTGGGGTTGAGTATTCGGTTGTTTTTCTTTTTCATTCTAATATTTTTATTTTGATCAGAGTTGGGTCAGATGATTGAAACTTTGAAGGCATAATTTTAATCAGTTCTACCTTCTGAAAAAATTGCTACAAGTTATTAAAATTGGTGGGTTTCCAGTATGTATCTTGCAGGTTGATGTAGAGGCATTTTTCTAAAGTAAAATAAGTAGTTAGTTTAACTTGATAATTCATAAATGTGTGCTCTTTAACTAGGTGAGGGCATCTTTTTCTTACATGTTGTGTTATAATTATTTGGTTTAAATTGCAGCATTAAGTTAAAACTCATAATTCAAGATTAATTAACTTAAAAACAATGTTTAGACGATTTGTCTCTTGTTGTTAAATCAACTTCATGAACTTTAATTTCTGAGTTAAAACCAAAATGATTTTCATGTTGACTTAAATTGCATTTTCAAGGCAGCAGGTGGACTTTCATTTTCAAGTTAAGCCAGCTTCAAGTGTTTTACAGTGCAACGTATTGAACGCATCTCCAGCAACCTTGCAAGAATAACCTTGTATAGACAGTGGACAGAGGGATAGATTGTCTGTCCACAGTGAAAAAAACTCACATAAATCATTAGAATATGATATTCCTGCTTATAATGTTTGGATGTAAAAGTCTGATTATAACTCTATTTTTGTGTAAAAAAAAATTGGCTTTTGATACAGAACTTTTTTTTTTTTTTTTTTCAGATTTTGTGGTTTTTCTGTCACTTAGCATCGACAGTCGTGCTCACCACCCACTCTGTCATAAAGCCATAGAGCCTCTAGGTTTTGTGTTTCTTTGTAGAATTATTTACAAGCCACTATTCTGCTCATTATTTTTACCTTCAGAAAGGTCATTTGTCAAGCCTCTTTTAATTGGGTTATTTTTTATGGGACAAGCGCAGCCCTCTGGAGAGTATTTCATTTAAAATGCTGATAAGGTCCTGAATGTTCCTGTGTCTGGCTCCTATTACACCAGGGCAATGGTGAGTCTGGAAATATTAGAGGATAGAAATGAGCATTTTATGCTCTGACGCCTCAGAAATTGACATGTCTTTGGTGGGGAAAGGTCTCAACGTATCGCCTGTTTCGTTTTGAACATTTAATGATTTCATATGTGTCTATCTGTGGGCACATTTGTGTGTTTTGTTTTAATGGATTGTTTTTGTGTTTCGTATTCTGATCGTTTCATTGGAGACTTCCTTGAGCAAAACGTAAAAGGCACTTTTCTCCTGCCAACTATTTGCATTGCATTACAGTGCATGTGCAGTGGCTGGGGTCTGGAACCATGCTAATGAACAACCTTGTTTTAATTAACTTCAAGTTAAAATGGCGTGAAATTGAAAATGATTATTGCCAAAGTAAACATCCCTAATTAGGAAATGAGGAGTGTAAGTAAATTATTTGATAAGTATTGTTTATTTGGAGCTGTGCATCACCTGGTTTGGGTTAAGAGGTAATCTCTCCACACCACAAACTGAATACTTGGTGGCAGACAATTTCATATAGTCTTAAGTGGAAGAAATGAGTATTATGACTAATTATTTTTACATTGAAAGTTTTGCTTAACGTGGTCTTGCTGCTGCTGTGTTTCGTACAGAGAAGTGTCATTAACCCATACTCAATGATCACGAGTGAATAGGTGAGCATTGACACATTTAAACAATTTAAAGCAGATAATTGATGGATTTGATTTCTAAAAAACAACAACTAAATTCTACGAGAATTTTTAGGGAAAACTGAGAATCATTTTTGTGGAAAAGCAAACATTTTTGCAAATCGTACATAGTTTTTAAAGGAATCTGTTACTCTGTATTTTTATGATGTAAAACCCTTTGAAATGCCTTGTTGCTGAAAGCTGCTATACAAATGAAATTTGGGTGAAAGTCCAGCACTTACTATACTATATGTTGCTGTTTTCATACCAAATTTAATGTGTCTAATCCTATAGACCACCTAAGAAAATGCTCTCTTTTTATGTTTTCACAAATAGAGCAAAGTTTTAACGAATTTAAAACACTTTTAAATTTCTATCCAGAGTAAAATCACATGTTCTTTCATTGAAATAGATCCCAGCTGTTGTAATTTTGTTCCAGTTAAACTGGAACAAAAAATGACAAGAGACCAAATTGTCTCTGTGTGCTTTGACTACAATTACATGTAGATAATCTAAATATCATCTAGTGACTTTTGTAGAGACTAATAGCAACTTCAGGACATTAAAAAATATCTTACTAAGAAGCCATTGGTTTTTATGCAACTAGCGTGTTGAACAGCAAAACAAGATGTCTTTCTTTGTCAAGGCAACCGTGTCAACACAACGCTGCAAAGCTGTTTCTTTTTGTTAAACCTGAATTTGATTAGAAAGCTTTTGGTATTTTCATTTAATGTGGCATAACTGGCAAACTGTCCAGTGTGTCCTGATTATTGTCCAGTGACCATTTGGCTTACAGGATTCGTTAGCAGTCTGGATGCAAAGGGGGTGGGTCGAGTTAAAACCAGTTGGGATTTCTGCATGGGACCCATTTTAGCATCCGTTACTCATTAAGAGAGGTATTAATGATACATGTTTTTTTACAAGCCTTCAAAGTCTCTAATAATACCTAAAAAATGTCTAAAATTATGGCTGGTTGCTTTACTAGAGGGATCAGACAAAACAACAGGTATGCTGGCAACAATGCACAAGAAAATGATAATACTACTAATGTATTTTTTAAAAACCAAACTACTTCTTTGCATAAATGCAAGTTAAAAGAAGGTTTGAATTGTGAGGGACTTAGGTTGAAAATGTTTTCCTGAAAAAATTAAATAGACTTATTGTACATTAATCAGTCTCAAGAGTTTAAATGTGTTGATAATTAAAAAAACAGTTTTATATGCATGTATTTAAAATATGCTCATGGGTTTTTTTGTTTTTTTTTTAATTTCGAGACGAGTGCAGCTCAGCAGAAAAGACTTGAGTCGTGACAGGTAGTAACTTGCCACTGCATGATAAATGAGTCTGTCAGATTACAGACAATTTGATCATGTCTATTGACAAAGTTTAATATTGCTGATCGCATCATGGTCAGTGACGCACGTCCACCCATATGCTCACTCATTACAGACCAGACTGCCTGTCATTTTAGCCTCCTGAAATGATATGACAGCCTGTATAGACGAAGGGTTACTGGTTGGACTTCTTTTCATTAATGTGGACATTTCCACAAGAAATGTAGTTTTAAAACTCTATGTATATCTATGCAATGACAACAGTTGCATTTATCCTGAGGAAAAGTTAAATAGATTATGTTTAAACAGACATTTGTATCTTGTAACACGTCAACAACGTGTATCCCAATAAAAAACCAGCATCTTTTTTAAGAAACAACCACATTTTGCATAACTTCAGATTTTCTGAAGCCAAGTTCAACATGGTAAAGTTAAACTGACTTTGAAGAATCACTGTGATGATATAGAAGCACAACACAGAATACTTTGGAGCAAGAGGCAGGCTTTATTACCTATTAACTTAGGCAGGAGTTGAAGTCTTTCAGATTAAATAAAAAGAAAACTGTACATGAAAGCACGTGTAGCCTATATATAAGCTCTTAGTTTGCTATTTGATTGGAAATAAGTGGCTAAAAATAACCACAAGACTCCTAAGTTGCAAAAGTAAAAGAAACCAATGTATCAAAGTCCAAATGGAAAATCGAAACACTGTCCTGGGCCTCTTCAGAGCAGTTTCTGATCTCATGTCACTTTGGCAACGTGGCCTAAAAAGTTACACAAAATCCTCCCTGGCTTTTCCCCAAACACTGTGCTGCTCTGTAATTGGTCACATCCTCACCTTGGGCAGCTGCACCTAGGAACAACGTAAATAGATCTAAGCTGACCACAGCTGTGAGCTTTGAGACATTACAAACTAAACTTATTTTAAACCGATTACCCTTGATGTAGGGTACAGTTAAATTCAGCTCATCCACCTGTTGCTCCAGCCGGCTCTGCCTCGTTACGCAGCAGGCTGGCCAGGTGACTTTGGGCAGCCTCTCTCTGGCTCTGTGGGATGAGCTGAAGATATTTAAAGAGGGGGCCTAACATTCAGACAGCTACAGGTAGAGGCTTCGTCAGATCCATGGAATGCAATTTGATCCGTGTTTCCAGATGTTGTCACACAGCATTTTAGAAGAGTTTGGACCTGCCATGTAAAATAATTCAGATGCTAGAAATGACTAGTCCAATCAGAACCGGCCCAAGGCATATGCAAGCTAAGTGGCTGCTTAGGGCCCCCACAACACAAGGGGGCCCCCAACACAACCAAACTAGAATTATTGTTTTTTTAATAACACTGAGTACCGTAAATTCCGGACTATAAGCCGCTACTTTTTTTTTCCACACTTTGAACACTGCGAGCTATAATATGGTGCGGCTAGTACATGTTTTGTTTTTTTTTTTCATGGCGCCAAAAACAGTAGACCAATAAAATTGAGGAGTTGTTCACAGAGGTCCAATGAAATTGTGCGATACATCATGCTCACTTTAATCTCCTGTAAGATTAAAATTATGGTCTTGTAAATCAGTCATTTGTACTCAGCCTCATCAACGTGGAAGACACTCGAAGAAAAGCAAACGATGCCGGTTTTAAGTTAAAGGAAATTCGTCTGGCGGAACGAAACATTCTGTCCGTTGCAGATTTATGTTTTTGAATCTTCATTTTGCGATCATTGCGCAGGAACACGCACGGTGGTCGATTAGCTAACTTAAACTCCTGCTCTCCTGATAATCTGTCAGAAAATGTAGGTCGCATATTTTTGTGTTAATTGAACCGAAATACTCCAAACTGCGCAGCAAGAGTTCATGTTACGGTGATAAAGGTTAAGCTCGGATAACGTACCCCCACTTTCTTTATGTATATATTTTTAACTAAAGCTTTTTTCTGACCTGTGATCCCCTTGGACTTTATCTTGCTGTCGTAGTTTTTACAATTAACATCTTATAGGAAGTTGGATACCTGTGGTTTAAAATCCGGTGCAGCCTATACAAGTACAAAACTGATTTTCTTTCTAAATTTAGAGCGTGCGGCTTATAATCAGGTGCGCTCTGTAGTCCGGAATTTACGGTAATACAATCTTCCATTACATATGAAAAATTATTTCTTTTATATTTGGTACACAAATAATAGATAATTAAACTCAACTCTTCCTGTTGTTGGCTACTGCCTCTGTTGGGGAAATATAAGATCCTAACTTGTTTACTACAAACTCAATGTTTTTCTGTTGATGTTACTTTCAAATAGTTAAAAGTAATATGGCATCCTCAAATACCAAATTTCAAAATCCAAATTATAATTTTTTGTTTGCTTCTCCTTTGAGATTAAAATCAATGTAAGTTAGATACACATGGCGCTAAAGATAGCCTGTATGTCACATACATAGCAGTAGAGTCGCTGAGGAATGATGAAGTATCTCGTGCTGATTTGTTGGAATAAGGGGGCCTCAAATGAAAATATCCTTAGGGCCCCAAAAAGGTTTGGGCCGGCCCTGAGTCTAATAGTTTACTAGTTTGATCTACCCCCATTACCAATGAGAAATTGGTTTAAGATTTCATGCTTTAAGTCATCTTATTATTTTCTCCTTGAATATTGCTGGCCAGGCACAATAGTTCTTTTGTTTTGGTGTTTTTACAGTAATCTTTGGGACTATCATCAATTCTCTTGTTTTAAAGTGAAAGCTACGTATGCTAACCTGGTAAAACCCAGTGCCTGTGAAGTCTGGCCCGTGAGGTTCAATCCAACAAACTACGGTAGTTCAAACTGAAGAGGAACTTATTGCTGGCTCCGAGAGAAAAGTGTCAAAATAAATAGTGCACTGCATTTTTATGCAGACCAGTAACTGTGCCCCTGCTGACTACCTCCAACAATAGGCAGGTAACTACAGCCTGGTTTGACCTTTTGCACCCAGCAGAGGCATTGTGACGTTTGTACTGCCTTCTTAAGCATTACTGCAGATAATGTACAGCTTGTGGAGTTATTCCTATGGCTTTGGCCCCTCTCAGCAAAATAATGTCTCCTGCCAAGAGGCAAAAGCTGGTTAAGGAAGCGGTTTGGTGAGCTGAGTTGTAGCTGTCTACTTGGCCCCCAGATTTTCCAAATCTCATTCCAAGTGAGCATCTGTGGCATTTGCTGGACAAACAAGTCTGAGCAGTAGAGAGCCCACCTCGCAACTTAATGCTTAAAGAGTCTTCTGCTAACATGTTGGTGCCAGATAAAATCCCACCCTGTCTGGGGTGGAATAGCGTCTAGAAAGACCACAACTGACAGGCGGCTATTCAATTCAAAGCAAATGTATTTTATTGATCCCAAAGGGAAATTAAATGTTGTTGTAACTCATGTAGTTAAGATGCTGATGGCTATATTGATGGCTGTTGGCAGGAAAGATCTCTTGTCTGTATTATAGCGAAACTAAAGAAGCCTCTGACTGAAGACATTGTTTTCCCAAGACAGTCTCAGGAAGAGGATGGTCAGGGTTGCCCATAATTTTCTTTTTTAACTAACTTTCTCATTTTTTATTGTATTGATGTGCAGAAAATATAAATCCTGGTTTTTAGTCTAGGATAGAATATAGAGGAAATTGGTTAAATCTTCAATAACATGTTAACCCTTCCAGACCGAACGAAGAGCCAGTCACATTTGCAGCACCGTAATTCTGCCACACTTTGCGCTATCTGAAAAATTCCAACGGTTTCTGAAAGCGGAGACGTTGCGCTTTCCAGCAAATATCGGGTTATTACGGTAATTTCACTCCCGCCTCTTCAGGGAGTGAAATTAATCTGAGGGACACTCTTTTAATACATGGTAAATTGCGAAAATAACTTGCTAGATATTGAAAGTTCCGGTTTTTATGGATAAATGGGCAAATATATTTACTCGCAGGAGATTTGAAGAACTGCGTACATTTAAAATAAGCAAAAATATCCAGATGGCGATTTGAAATTTGTGCATTTGTGATAACATTACATAGTTATCACACAGATCTTCAGGCGAAGGTTCTTACTGGAAGGCTGGCATTAGAAAAAACCTTCTGGACATCCACCTCATAATTATTTGCTGGTTGACCTCGCTGGTTTTTCAGGTGGGAATTAGGAGTTGGACTGATGTTTGAGCTGCATAAACCACTGAATCGAATACAAATCTTAAGCACTCATTTATATCCTTCTTATGGTCTGTACTGACTTGTCTAGATGTACCTAGAATAAGTGATAAGTGTAATACTCAAAAGTTGTAAAATGATCCTTGTGTTGGTGCTAGTGGATTAGCCTGAGGCCATTTGTTTCACCGATGCTTTCAGTATGACTGACCGCTCTCTTTTCTCTTTGCATAACCTTCCAGCTCTGCAGGTCAGACCTGCTATTTAAGCCATAGAAATTCTTTCCACATATAATGTAAGTTGTTGCAGGTATGAAGCGTACTTACATACGGGTGCAATTTCACTGTGTTTAATATTTCTTCAGTGCTAAATATTTTATGGGTACATTTTGTGAGCACAGAGGCCCAGAGCTCAGAGGGAGTGTGTTACACAGGACCCCAGTCAGCACATTTGTGATCAGTTTTTGTCATTACACATGGAGCCAAATAATGAAAGATAATCTCTTACCCATTTTCAGGTGGTGAGTTTTCCAGAGTCTGAGGAGCTGAAGCCAGAAGGTGAGTGCACTGTATGAAAAAAGTAAAACGGAGGAAAATCCTTCATAGACTTGGTTTGCATTATATCAACATGTTGGCTGGTTATATAAAAAGTAAATTCTAAGTATTTGCTGCTTAAAATGGGAAAAAAAGGATATTTTCATTCACTTAATCATTTATTCATAAATTGAAACTAATGTGTTCTAACAACACATTAAAACTGCAGATTAGTACAGGTAAGTCAAAACCACAAAAGGAGACACAGACGAATGATGTAAATCCAAACACAACATTAAAGCATAATATGAACAGATCTTGCTTTTAATTAGAAAACCAATTAAAATCGGACCCTAATGCACCTGTCTAATACCTCAACATGCCAAGGAAAACCTGGTGGTCACAGGTGGAGATAAAGTTCAGCATAAGGACGAAGGTGCAGGAGATGTTTCTGTTAATTGAATCCTGATTACAATTAAGAATGTTGTACTTATCTACAAGAGTAATTAGCCGCTTAGCCACAAACTTCTTAGCAATCCTGGTAAGAAACTAATTTTGAAATTGGTTTGTAGCAGTTCAAGAAATAAGGATCTAGCTTAGTTTCCTTAGAAGAGGGTCAATGACAGCATATTTAAAATAAATTTAAATTTATTACAGCATTTACCTTCAGAAAAAATCTCTCGTCTAATCTGTACTTCTCTTATGTCTGTACTTCCCTTTTTGCTTTGTAATCACAACAAATAGAACATGTATGTTTTTTTATTACAAATATTAGTTAGAAATTGCAGCTGTAAATATGTCAAACCAAATCTCAAAGAAAAGTTCATCAAACTTGGTTATGATAACCAAAAATAATGATAAATCATTTTACAGCAATTTCAGGGATGCTACTTTTTCTTCGCCAGCTTCCTCGTAATTTGTTTTCTGTTGCTTTGATGTTGTCTGCAAAAGCTGGATGCCTTTAGTTAGGAGCTTGTTGATTTGTTCTTTGCTCACATGCTGTACGGACGTCATCAAATAACCACGTAATAATCCCTCTGCGCCGAGTAACACAAGTCACAGGCACAGCTGAGGAAACATGCCATTGGAAGCGTCTCAAAGAAAAAAATAAATACTGCTCTCACTGAATTTATGTTCAACACAGCTTAGAGACAATCAGATTTTCTTTACATCTTGGATTGAAGAAAAGTAATTTTAGGAGAAATATGGAGTGACAAAAATATATTTTCAGGTATCAATATGGGTTTTATGACAACTAAAAACAAATGGACAACAGAATTGCACATGAAGAACCTGTCAACCCCTTAGCAAATTTTGTTCAGAAGACAGGAAAACAACATATAAACAATGTGAAAATGTGGTTGAAAAGACAATTTCATGTTTATGTAAAGCATGTTCTCCCTGTGCATGGTGGGTTCTCTCCGGGTTCTCCGGCTTCCTCCCACAGTCCAAAAACATGACTGTCAGGTTAATTGTTCTCTCTAAATTCTCCCTAGGTGTGTGTGTGCGTCCTGTCTGTCTCTGTGTAGCCCTGCGACACACTGGCGACCTGTCCAGTGTGACCCCGCCTCTCCCCCGAAAGGCTAGCTGGAGATAAGCATCAGCAGCCCTCCTGATCCCACTAGGGACAAGGGTGTTAGAAAATGGATGGATGGATGTTTATGTAAAGAAATATATTAATGTATAAATGTGGTTGAAATGTTGTCAGTGTAATTAATCAAGTGACAAACAAAACTCAATTTGTCCCCAAAAATTTTGGGCTGAAAAAACCATTTAACCCTTCCAGACCAAACGTATCGGGGAGGACGCAGCCAAATTTGTAGAACCGTAATTCTGCAGCACTTTGCGCTATCTGAAAAATTCCAATGGTTTCTGAAAAGGGAGACGTTGCGCTTTCCAGTCAATATCGGGTTATTACGGTAATTTCATGCCCCGGGGAATAAACTTAATCTGAGGGGCACTCTGTTAATAGACGATAAGTTGTGATAACAACTTGCTAGATATTAAAAGTTCCGGTTGTTATGGATAAATGGGCAAATATATTTACTCACAGGACATTTAAATAACTGCGTACAATTAAGATAAGCATAAATAACCAGGCGGAGATTTGAAACTTAGGTATTTTAATAATGGCAATTAAAAAGAAATGGTTAAAAAGGCTCATAGAATATTTCAGGTGTTAAGTATTGATGTGTAATATAGCTATTATTGTATTCCAAGTCCTTGAGTTTGAAAGACGTTTTTATTATTTATATATTTTTGCAAATTTAAAAGCTTCCCATATCTTTCCATGTAAGACAGCTGGCTGTCCATGCAGCAAAAGTAACATTCATAACATGTGGCTGAGCCTCAAACTAAAAATCATCTCCTATAATATACAAGTCCCAAAAAAATCCACCAAAAGACTTTGACCTGTCAAGACATTGGCTTCAGAAAACCTCATATTTCTTACCCAAAATACATCAACTTCAATCACTGACCACTTGCTGCCTTATATATCCCACCTTTAGACAGCTGCCACCAAGAAGACAAAGTAATGTAGTTATTCAAGTCACCTGTCACGTTGAAGCAGATGACTTACCTTTCAGCAGGTGTCAAAACAGGGGAGCTGTAAGATCGACAGATAAAAATAAGATAAAAAAGTAAGATAAAATCATAGCAATAGGTAGATTTGCTGAAACCCATTATTGTGGTCCAATAACGACAAAAATGGAGGAAAATCTTAGGGTAGTGCTCATCTATTGAATGTTAAGTTCAGACTTTTTCATTCAATTTATTGTATTAGAAATGCTGAGAACAGAAACATTCATCACATTATGATTCCACGGCAAACGTCAAACCTCTCATTTATACAAGTTTTAAAAAGCTTTTGTTGAATTCCTGCATTATGTGCATGTCTTTATTTCACATGATGTATTCATCCTTATTTAAATGCTGATTTAACCCTAGCACTAATTATTATTAACCCTCTAAAACACTTACAACCAAACTTTTAAGCAAATATCGTCATATATCAGGATTGTGTCATGTTTCAATGTAGAGTGGAAAAAAGTGAAGTTTTTTTTTTCCATTTTCTAAAAGACAGTAAATGCTCAGTTGAATTCATAACAGTTTGACTTTCTGCATTCAATGATGTTTGCAAATAAAACAGAAGATTATTATTTAGTGACACTGGTACCAGCTTCCCTCCCCCTTTCATCCAACCGGTTCAATAACAGCTGCTGATTTGCTCTCATAGAAACACATACAGAAACTAATCAATTTTTGAGTAGACATGCAGCTCCAGTGTCTAAAATCAATAAGCAACCTGTATCACATCACTGATGCCCTGGTAGGAATGTCATTACTTTTCAGTTTTGATTGCAAACACACACAGTCATTTAAAACCTATTTTATTGCGACTGCTGCTAATAAACAATCACAATTTCACTACGCAGTAGATCTTATGCTTCAGGAAACGAGGGCATTTACAGACGAAACATATCTGGCACTGCTATAGTGAGGATATGGACACATGAGTCAGCCTAATTTGTTTAACAGGGGAAATGTGCGCACGGTTTCATATGTATAATGGAGACTGTTTTACTTCTCGTGGTGAAACATTGCCATTTTCATTTTGGGCCATTTCAAGATCACAAATGTCCTCAAAAGTCCAGCTGTGGCAGAATGTATTAATAAAACCCATTAATGAACTGTTAAAATACCAATAAGTAGCTGTTTCTGCATTCAATGACTACTTCTTAAAATAAAACATTAAGCATCTTTTCACTATAACTTGGCACTATCCAAATAAAAAACACTTTGATTAAAAAAGAATTATATTTAAATCATGAATATTCTATTTGTGTGTCCCTCAAGAGCCTGGAGGGCCACATGAAGAGTTGCCTGCAGTTTCCACTTCATGTAGCTCTTGTTCTACGCTGGTGTTAAGTCTAAGAAATGTTTCATTTACTCAGTTACAGCTATTTGTTTAATTTTTTGGGGGGAAAAATACTTTTGGGACATTATCTACTTCACCCTACTGTTTGGTTTTACTTTAATTAAAATTGTTATGTCCAGACCCTCTGTACCAAACAAACAGCCGGTTTTTATCAGGCTTCCTCTTTGCGTTTCCATTGAAAACTCAAACTTAACCAATGATTAACAAGTCCAATGAAAGCGGAAGGGTGGAAGAACCACAGTTTTTGTTTTCCATAACCGTCCTGTGAACTACAAAAGAAAAAACTTCCTCTTTTTTTCCAAGCCAATCTCACAATCGTTCTGTCAGGATCAAAAGCTCATGCAAGTCAATTTTTGGTCGGCTAAAACAAACATATGAAAACATCAGATTAAGACCTGCAGATAAACACTGTCATTATAAATTTGTTTGATGATAAAAATCAAAGCCTGGAAAATTATTGGAATTGTCTAAATATCTAATTTCAAAGACTCAAATCAGAACTGAGAAGGAAAAAAAAAACCCACTGACTAGTTATGGCTTCTCTTTTACATTTGGAAGCTGTGATGAACTGCTCTCACTCGCTCAGTACTCCACCGTCTCGCTGTCACTCAAACAAATTGCAGCAGAATTATCCATGATTGCATTTGAAATGCAAAACAAGGCAAGTTTTTTAAGGCAGGAGGGCTGTTGATTTGCCAGCATTTCACAAAGTAAAGCAAACTTCCCCACATAGGTCTTATTAGACGTCTCTAAATGTACATATGCGTTACATCGGCCGTGCTCAACAGGAAGCTGCATCCTCTATCCGGGTCCTCCTATCAGTATCAAGTATCAATAATTTCATTAGTGTTTCCTCTGAATCACAAGAGTTTCAGGGTTTATGTTTGATGAATAACATGGGAGGGTTTTTATTTTTTTGTGCGTGTGTGTGCAGCCTGGTTAGGAATTAGGTTATTTGTCAGAAGCAGGCTACCTAAGATGTTTAGATGGTAGCAGAACAGCAGGTGATGCAGTTGACAATGGAAACGACGTTGAATCAAGCAGAGAAGCAGCTGCCCTTCAGCAATTACAGTTATGAAGCCATAAATCAGAGAGTAATGGGAGCCAGAGAGGAGTGCTACCTCAAAGGAATTGTCTTCCCATTTATATTCAAAGTTTTTTTTCCCCATTTCTTTTTTGAGAGAATTGAAAGAATTCCCCATACATGTGGATTTTCTTCACGCTGAACATATGCATTCGTCCAGCAACCTCTTAGATATGATAAATTACAGAATGTGACATTTCTCCACAGTGGGATGTGTGAACTTTAAACTTTGAATGAGCTCTTCTTGTAAATACAAACGTACATACATTTTTTTTTTTTTTTTTAGAGTAGATGTGCCTTAGTAGTAATTAAAACACAGTTAGACAAACTTGTGGTTTTTCCATCGAAACTAACAAGACAAAAACATAAGTTCAGAGATCGTTCACATCATCTAATCTTTTTTTGGGATTTCATGCATGCATTTCCACTTTGGGGTCCAGAACCAGACCATTTTGTTCTGTTTGCTCATGCTGACCGGGTCCTTCTCCTGCACGACTGTCACAACAAATCTTCCCCCGCTACGACAGCAGAGTCCAGACGTCCGCTGAAGCCTGTAAAATCTGATCGATAAAGCTATAATCTCAAGATTGTTTAAAAGCCAAGAGCTGTCACTCTAAACGTGGTACAACTATGTAACTCTACATTGGACCTCTGGCTGTTGACACTGAAACAACTTTTTACCCGTCTTTCTGTGGAATGTAACTCCAAAATGTTTGTGGGAAATTTGTGCATTCGTTACTTTTTCCATGCAGCATATCTAAGGTATTTTTAAAAAATGCAGCTTGCTAAGAGAAAACATATGTTTGCTGCTACTTCACACACTATTGGCTGGCATTTGAAAACAGCCAATTAAAGAGTGGCAATACTTTTCCTTGCCAGTGATTGGCTGCAGCCCCAAGATCAGAAATCAAGAAGACTGTTGAAGTTAGGTTCTGTGGTAATGCCAAGTTGGTTTCTACTGGGCATAATGATGCAGTTCAATGTTTACTTGGTGTGTGAATTATTAGAATAGGCAGTTATAAGCATTTTTAATTTAGTTTCACGGATTTCAGTTATTCAGTTATATTGGGGGTCCATTGTAATTGATTTCAAACGAACAGGTTGCTCCAGCTCCTAAATGTTGCTGGGATTTTCAGCAATAAAACCAAAACCAGTGATTTTATTTTTTAGAACGATAATATGTAGAGTCAGTACCTGGGTTCAGTGGCTCCAGTAATTGTCTTGCTATAAGGTGTTAAGTGGACTATCTATCTACCAGGAAAACAACTAAATTTATTACTTTGATCACAAGATTTTAATGAAAAGCTCCCTCTGGTTGGCATCTCCTTAGTGTCTTACCACCACACTAATCTAAAACTTTTTGAACAACAAGGGTCTCCAACATTTATTGCAGTCCGAGCCTTTCTTCGCGATAAGCACACTTGTTATGGCGACATGACAATAACTTTATTCAGCCCCAGTGTGCGACCTAATTCACTCACCAATAACTTTCTAGATGCTGAGTGTATCAGTTTTTCCTGACAGAGACATTTTGAGAGAGCTGAAACAACAAATAAAGTCTGTCTTTCATTATGATCTTGGCTGTAAAGGGTGAAAAGCAATTTAGCTGTCTGGAAATGTTATTAAAGATTAACACCATTATACAGTATACCTACAAAACTGCTTGACAAACAATGGTTTTCAAATATTGGTAGAGGAATTTTGACTCCATTAAAATATTACTCACTTCAACAATAGTTAAGCCATTAATTTAATAGTTTTTGCTACTCATGTCCTGTTTATTCGCCGTTCAGATTGTGAATTAAGCGTGAGGAGTGTGTGCTCATACTCCCCCAGCTCCCAGTCACAAAACTAGCTACAGAAGCTGTCTTAGAGGAGGCAGGAATAAACAAAGGTCAATCCTCTTAGACAGGCGAAGGAGAGCAGCTCTTCTGGGCCAAGCTTTCGATGCTTTTATTACCTGAAGGCAAATTCTTCCTTGTCTCACGATAAAGGCTGCTTGCTTAAACGCGGGCTGACACTTGCTCTCCTGGAGTGAAAGGAGATGTAGTTTGAAGGTTTTCATGGAATGGAGACGTGCGTCTTACCTTTGTCCTGAACTCAGCACCAATGTCTGCTGCACCTTTTAATTAAAGATCAACTCTCACGCTTCACATTAAAAGTATGTTTCTATTATTTTAGTCTTTTCAATTAAATCTGTCCTACTGATTGCATATTATAGAAAGCTCAAATGTAGCTATTACAGTAAAACACAAAAGCAGTGAAGTGGTACTCCAACGTTATACCAAATATTTATAACTCATATAAAGTACAACGGTGTTTGGTGATCAAAACAAACATAAGGAAGTACCGAGAACATGAGAAGCAAAGGCAGAGATTTAAAACTTTGGATGTTTATTTGTATTTTAAACCAAACAGTTTAAGAGTGCAGTGGTTATTTTCATTGATGAGAAGCTCTAGTAAAAAGTACTGAGAAGAAATTTACACCACACCCATGAAAATTTAATTATTTCAAAAGTTTTCCCAAGACGGTACCAAAAGATTTTTTTTTTTTTTTTTTTTTTCAAACATCATACATTGTTTTGGATACTTATAGGAACATTTTTAAAAATGTAAAATCATAGGAAAGTTAAATGTTTTTTGTCACTCATTTTTAATAATGAAATTCCTTCTTTTTTATTCAATCCTTTTCTTGCATGTAATTTTAATTTTTATAGCCTACAGATAATGAAAACCCCAAATTATGTGTCTTCAAGAATACTACAACCTAAGATCACTGAAAAAGTTTTATCTTAAATAGAAATATCAGGCTTCTAAAACATGCCCAATCCTTTTAACTCATTACATGTTTGGGGATCCTCTGTACAAAGTACAATATTTTCAGCCTAATAGCTAACCATTACTTTAAACAGCAGCACAAACCACTATTTTATGCAGTTATAAGCTTTAGCTTTTTATTCTCACAGCCTGGAAAATCAAGTTAACACTGAAGTCTCCTCCTAATTTCAGATAACATAAGAACTTCAGTGAAGATCTGAACTGACACTTGAGACAAAACGTCATCGCAAAAGAAAAACTGCCTAGAGTCGAGGAGCATAATTGTTAGTCCACACAAAGCAGGAAAAGTACAAATTAATCAGTGTATCCAAGTGTCACAAACTGGAGTAAAAAGTATGTTCAACAAGCACAAAGAGTGCCACAAAGATGGCAAAACACAGCTCTGGAAAAACTGAAGAGACCACTTAAAATTATTTGTTTATCTGATTTTACTCTCTATAGGTACATGTATAGGTATATGTTTGAGTAAAATGAACATTGTTCTTTTATTCTATGAACTACTGACAACGTGTCTCTGAAATTCCAGGCAAAAAATTTGTATTTATTTGCAGAAATGGTCGAAATAACGAAAAAGATGCAGTGCTTTCAGACCTCAAATAATGCCAAAAAAAAAAAAACAAGTTCATATTCATTTAGAAACTACAATACTAATGCTTTAACTCAGGAAGAGTTCAGAAATCAATATTTGGTGGAAGAACCAGGAGGTTTTCAATGGTGTTCAGTGCAATGGGCTCTTCATTTTTTTCAGAGCTGTATTTAAAAAATGCAACCATAAGTCATAATGTGCTATAGAAACTATACAACCACAAATTACACCACTATTTTTGTTTATCTCTAATTTTGCAATGTCCATTCATTCCAACATGATCTTTAAAATATCATATGAAAAAACTGCAGCAAGTTCCAACTAATAATTTTAATGATGGAAAAATGGAAGGATAGATCTGTTAATTAACTCTTTCTTTCCAAATTTAATTCCAAATGAAACACTGAAGCTGGTTTTTTGGACTATCAAAGTTATCAAAATGCTCCTCTCACTCCGAGCTTGAGGATGCCAGGGGTAGGTCAAGGGCTCTGATTGTCAGTGTTTATTAATGGGCCCTGCAGAGGGTAGTGACAGCAGGGTGATCGCTGTGATGATGATGTCTTATTGCTTTCCATGAGCGGCTAAGGTACATACATATTTATGATGCGCTGCCACCTTGAAGCCGGCTAGAAATATCTGTTTAACACCTGGGGCCGCTCTGGTGCTTCCCACAGTACAGCAGTAATCCTGAACCTGTCGCACCCACCGGGGCCTTTTCTGACCTAAATCTAACAGAAAACAGAACGACTTCTCCCATCTGAGCGATTTACAGTTAGAGGGGGTCAAACTGTGACGGGTTGACACGTGTGGCGTGTGAACCAAGAGCTTAAACCTGCGCCATGATTAGCCTCGCAACATACTTAAAACCTCCAGAGGAGCAGCGTCAGCACTCTGTTAATCAGATGGCTTTTTGACCACCAATTGAATTAATTTGAACTAATTTGTGTGACAGCGTGATTTGCGACACTACACGTGTATGTATTAAATATTAACAGCTAACACTTCCCCAGGGACAGATGTGATTTTAAAAGGGCAACTTGTGCACAGTCATTTAGTTGATTAATATGAGTCTTTTGTTTTGAGCATACAAATTTTTTTCTACTTACTTATTCATGTCCTCTGACGGAAAGGCTCTCCTCTGTATACACTTGTCTTGTTCTGTCACTAAGATGGAAAGAGAGAGGGTTCTAATTTTCAAGCCTTAAACCTTGACGCAGAAAAGTTTTCACACCTTGTTAAAATCTCACGTTTTTAATAAAAACATAGAGACCAATACAATATATTTTACAACTTTTTGCACTGAAGAATGTCAATTGAAAAACAAACAGTGCTGGAGTCAATACTAATAAGATAATAATTTGTTCAAGGACATTTTGATTTTTTTGGTTGGAATTAGAAACGTTTTGTAGTTGGAAAATGTTTTTTATTAACTCATTTTTGTAAGCTATGAGTGCAAAATAACCTTTGCTGGTTCTGCAGAACAACATTCAAAAGTTTACAGTATTCACTTCAAACCTAAATATGCAAAGTAAAAAAAAATAAAAATAAAAAATTTAATCAGCTTTTCAGCTTTAATTAACATAGTCAGAAGACAATTTATTTAATAATTTCAATGTTTTGTACCAACAAAGCAGGCAGATCATATTGTGACAAGTCTGGCTAACTCTAAAACATCAGGAAATGTTTCCTTTTCCAACATTAAAAATAAACACAAATAAAAATAAATGTAAAAATTAAAGGTTGGACATAACATTTCTTATAATTAAGAAAAGTAGTAGGCAAGTTTGTGAAATTACTAAAATGCAAAATTAGCATTGCTCATAGATAATTATTGGTAATAATACTAGTAATTGTGCTGTGTTGTGACAAACAATTATTTATTAGCTTTCAATAGCAAAAATTCTATATTTAAGCCAAACTGCTAATATCATGCAATGGAGTAGGGGTAACAAACATGTAAATATTTGTACACAGTAGTTGCATCCATGCTGCCTTTTGATTGAAAAATAACAATCAAAGTTCAGGCTGTCATTGTGCTTTTTGTGAGGCTTGAACAAATCTGAAGTCAAACTGCTTCGGTATCCGGTCTAAACTCAGGAGGTGTCTGAATGCCCACGAATCATTCAACACCAGATTTTATTCCATTGTTTTAAGATTGAGATTAGAGCTGTTGAATGAAATCGCCTTCGTCTTTTATACTTCTCATTTTGATCAAATAGAAAGTATCCAGTCTGCAAATAAATTGTGGGGTTTATCTTGTGCGTGGTATGTTGTGATTTGTGATGATAGGAGATGAATATTACTCTGATACTGTATGGCATTGTAAATCCACCGCTTCATCTCTGCTCCTGCTGTCAGATGTACTCTAAAGTTGTATTTCAACCGTGTCCACTAAGCCCTGCGCTCACTGAATAGAGAAATAATGAGTGCTGTCTAGAGACAATGTCACTGTTATTTTAGATCTCCTTACTCCCTTTCTCCCTCTCTGTCTACGTCCATTTTCTTGGAGATTTCTTCTGCACCCTGTGTGTGTTTTTTCCCACATTTTCACTTCATGTGCATCTCTGTCCCCTCAGAGCTGATTCACACCACCCACTCCCGAGTCGATTCGCTTGTCTTCCCTCCCCTTTTGTAAGCTGCGCTGTTAAGATGTTGTCACTTTTGAACATGTGCGAAATGTGCACAGGAATCTTGGAAGAGGGGTTGCTGTCGGTCCACGTGATAGTCCTTCAGAGGATAACGGGTGCTTAATAGAAAATCCAAAATCCACGCCGCAAAGACGGGATGCATCACACCATCTGTTGCAGTGTTTTCTTTGCCACTGTCACAATATGTCTCATTACAAAATGACGATATAGATTATGCATCACCTTTCTCATCCTATGAATGTGAATGGACTCCTCAGTTTTCAGAAAAACCAAGGATTAATGCTTCTACTAAGTGAGTGCATGTTCACTGACCTATTGGTAAAATATTACCTTATGACTGTGATGTGAAGTGATGAAGCATAGCTGAGCTTAAACAGTTCACAGATGACAGGATCTATTTTCCATATATAAAGCTGTTTTGATGAGGTTTATAACAAACAAAAAAAAAACAGTAAAGAAACAAACCAGACTGGAGATAAAGTTAGAGAGGTTCCAAGAAGAGCTAGGCTATTAATCCATATCCCATGTTTTGTCAAGCACTGTTCAGTCCATTGTCTGAAAATTTTACACATTTCAGTACATGGCCATTAATCTGAACTGACAGACTGGGTAAGGAGTTCATTATTTAGCAGCTAAGAGCCCCACGGTATCTCTGGAGGAGCTGCAGAAATCTGTATCGTAGGTAGATCTCTTGAAGGAAGAAGTTGGTTTGGTCAGATGAGTCACATGAAATGCAAATTGCAACAGAAAATTAAAACTGCAATTTACCCTGAACACACCAATACTCAACAGTGACATGGAAGCTGGTAAAAGTTGAGAAGACGGATGGGGATTAATAGAAGTCAACTCTATTAATTGCTGTATATGGTGTTGGAATTATTAGCTTAAATATGCTAGTTTTAATGTTACCTTTAACTCTAATTACATGTTTAAAATATTAGACAAAAATTAACATTGTTTTAAATAGGCTCAAATTTAGGTTAAAACTATACTCAGGCATTTAAAGAAAGGTTGTAAATTTGATAGAAGCTCTTACACGGTTTGTACTCAACCAAAACAGGTTCCCACAGTGTAAATCATCCTCCTCTCCACTAGAGGCACACCTCTAATTTACATACATCCCAGAGGAGCCCATCCCCTTCTATACAAAAGGACCAAGTCTGGAAATGGAAATCGGAACAATGTAATGTTCTCTGGAGGCTTTGTGCTTCTGCGGTGTTAGCCTCTGTAACCGGTTGTATTTTGTCTCTGTCTCAGGTAATTGTGTTTTTTGATCGGTTTGTCTGTTATACGATGCATTGCGTGAGTTTTATGTTTTTTATTGTTTAATGCTCTGCATCCCCAGAACCAGAACCAAACGAGGAGAAGCAGCATTCAGCTTCTATGCACCACAAATCTGGAACAA
>CAEGAE010001782.1:0-17484 GCA_903067095.1 Girardinus metallicus
TGCAGAAAGACCCCGGGCCGGGAATCGAACCCAGAACCTTCTTGCTGCAAGGCAACAGCTCTACCAACTGCGCCACTGTGCAGCCCTGTATTCTGTAGTTCAATTAATGAAATATTTGGTACCAAACAGAGTTTTTAAACACAATATGACATTTATAAAATGTTTATAAAAGTGGTGAAGGTCCGTTATTAATCACTAATTATTGACTATTGACAAAATAAGCAACATTTTCAACACAAAAAACCCGTTTTGTCACCAAATTATTGAACAATTACAACTGAGCTCAACAAGACATACAGGTATTGTTTTAAATCTGTTATTTCAACCATCAGATTGGTGCAAAATGCTATTGTACCCATTCAGCTTCCAAGTGTAAAAATATTTCTTTCCAAAGAAGTATTTTATTTAAATACTTCTTCTTTAGAAATGTACGCCGACATTAGCGTTAGGGACATCTGTACTGCTGCAACATGGTTAGCATCCAGAAGCTAATTTAGCCTGAGTTAGCCTGTCAGTAACAAGCTAACTCTTTTTAGCACTACTTGAACACAACTATAGTCTTGGCCAGCATCCAATCAGATCGTCTTTCAATGCAAAACTGAACCCCAGAGGAGAAGCAGCTCTGATCCTGTTTGCGAATGTTGCTTGTGCGTCACATTTATTGGCGTACCAGAAACATGGCTCTGGCTGGAACCTTTGTATGTTTCCAAAAAAAAAAAAAAAAAAAAAGACTCCACAAAAAAACCAGTGACTAATTACGTTAAAATTTTTAACGCGGTAAGATCTTTGTAATTAATTAAACGAAATTAACGAGTTGAAGTCCCAGCTGTAGTTGAAAGTATTTCAATGCTTTCTCAGCAGAGGTGACGCTAAAGATTAGTGTCACCTCTGCTAATCTTTAGGTCCATTCCACCTCTAAAACTTAGAGCTCATCAAAGACAAACCAACAAACTAGTTGTGGAAACATCCAAGAAAATATAGAAAGGTTTGACCGCTGCAGCCTTTCTCTCTTGTTTACAGTAAAGGGTGCAAATCAGTTTTGAGATGCCAATTTTGACAAGAAATTGAGATCAAAATAGCTTCTTTTTTTTTTTAAACAAAAAACAAAATGACTACATTTCAGGGATATTTATTATCTATTGAGAAATTCCAGTTTTATTCTCTGTCAGAAACAAACTTGTTGGTTGATTGAAAAGATTCTTAAGCTTAGATCTCACAGCTCTGTGAGATCGCTGTGTTTTTATTCTTAAGTTGCATATAAAAATATATTTTTTGTTGTGCGTGGGGTGGCAACAGGAGGCATTTGCCCAGGGCCACATTCACCCAAGAACCGCCACTGTTGATCCTGGAAAGAGGAAGAAGGTGTGAAAATATCAAACCGCATCCAAATAAAGGAGATTAGCAAATGCATATTGAATGAAGACATGCACGTTACACTTTATTATTTTTGTGTCTTTTGGTTTTAGGATCCCAGGAGTCAGAAGCTTTGTAGTGATCAGAAGGTTCAGGGAACCGAGGCAAAAATGATGTCTGGGTGAGATCAGTCGCGATAACGTGACGACTGAAATTGTTCAGACAGTGTAAAAAAAAACAAAAAACTGATATGAGGTGAAAAACAAATCCCTGTGGGAATAATGACGATTTATGCAACTCAACCCGCTAAAAAAAATCTAAAACATAAATAATAAAAAAAAAATAGGTGCCATATTCATGTCATGAAAACTGAGCATCGGCATGAATGAAAAAATACTTAAGAAAGAAAAATCAACCCAGCTTCCTTCTTCTGAGGTATACAAACACGTTTGTGTTCTTGCAAGGACTTTTGAGTTTTTTTTTTTTTTTTTTGGGAGAAACAAAAACCACAAACAAAAAGCTGCATTAAATTCAGATTTTGTGCGTTTGCCTCCTGCCTGAAGCCTCCTTCCATCTCTCTGTGAACGAACCGGTGCAGATCCAACATGTTTGCTAGGCTGAAAAAAAAAAAAAAAAAAAAATTAGCCAGACAGTGCAGATGGTGCGTTACGCACCAAAAACACAAGGGCAGCAGACATTCAGCTTCCATACACACATACACACACACACACGCATGCAGTCAGGGGACTTGCAAAGCTGGTTTCTTCGCACAATCAGAACAATTAACAATTACTAGAGATAAAAACTCACAGAATGTTGAATTTCCTGTTTGTAGATTATGCAAAAAGTCCAGAAAGTGCAACTTTATAAGGTCAACCTCCTGAGTGTATTTGGTTCCGGCTGCTAATCAAATGCTAATTTAGGTGAAACGAAGAAATATTCCATTGAAAACACATACATTTAAGTATTTAACATGCATATTTGGGTAATTGGGTCTACTTTGGAAAACGTCGACTGCCAGATGCGTTTCTGTTACCTACATTGTTAAGTGTTGAACAAACATCAGGACTGGAAGCAAAATGAGACCAAACTATCCTGAAGGAGGACAGTCACAGCAGGTGGCGGCAGCATTATTCTGCACACTTAAACGCTTAAAGCTTGACAGCAAATGGATTTGTGCTCTCAGCGCCGCACTGCAGCAAATATCAAAGTTTGCTTCTACTTTAGCCAACAGCAGCTGCATGTATCAAATAAGTGAAAAAAAAAAGAGATCGCGGTAGATATGCTAGTCCAGGGCAAAGTGTTGACGGGGCTTTCGAACTTTAGTTTTCATAATTATCAGAGAATGACGCTGGTGGTGGCGTTTTTGGAACCTGGGCTTGGGTTTCGTCGTCACCCTGAAGAGCTTTCGACAATATGGATCCACAAAAAAGTTGAAGCTTTTGATAGTTTAAAAAAAATAAAAAGTACAGTTACAACTTGACTTAAAAAGTACATGCTTTGTCTAGACGGGCTGTAAGGTGAAAGCGTCTCAGCGGCACAAAGATTTCACATCTTGGCGCTCACTTTTTAAAGCTTTGTTTGATTTTTGCCAAGTCATCGATAAAAAGACGCTGCACACTGATCTCCAACGTTTAAAAAAGTGTTAATTTGCTTTATGTGAGGAAATCAAGTGTATTAAATATGTAAAGTTTTAAGTTATATTAAAAAAATGTAAAAAAAAAAAAAAAAAAAAAGCAATTTTGACAAACTTATTTCGAATACATGCAACAAATGAACATAATTTCTTAAGTTCATTTCGGGTGGAACAGTTATGATATATAATCCTTGCATTAGGTGCGACAGGTGCAAAATGTGAATAGACATAATTGTGTTTCTTAATTTATCGACTTGTGTCAACAACCTGAGACTGTTTCCGAAATATTTTCCTTAAGTTCAGTCGATGAAAAATTGCTCTGTGGGACTGGAGGAGAGAATTGAAAACATAAAATCCAATAATAAACGGTAACAACGTTTGATCGGCATCATAATCCGCCGGTGCATTTTTTTACCTTCTGAATAAAGAGTGAAGAAAAAAAAAAACAAACACTCGGCAGCGTTTTCCTTTAAAAAGCATCCGTCTACAGAGGCGTTTCTCTTCACATTTTACAAACCAGCTAAAAGAAACAAGTCCAGCCCGGTAGGCAAAACCCCCGAAACAACGTGATCTGTAGGTCGCCGAACCAACGTTTCATTTATTAAAGCAGCAGCTTGAGCAAAATATCTGACAGCCGGACTGTGAAAACAGATCAACTGCAGGCGATCGCTACCAACTTTGAGGCTCGCGGTGATGTAACTGCCTCGTAGCTTTCACGCCGTCACGCCTGCGCGTTATTATCGCCAGTCGATGTTCCTCCGACTGTTTTCGTTTGGCCTGACCCCCCCTCCCCCGTCCCCCAACACCCTCAGCCTCCTCTTCTCCCTCTGAAGAGGAAGGGTCCGCAGGAGCTTGCTGAGCATACATTCCTAACAGAATCCCTTTTCAAATTAAATTTAAATGACCCCCTCAGCTCATAACCAGAGGCTCTCACGACAGCTTCATAATTCATAATTCAGTGCTGAGCCAGGGCCTTGAGGCCTGTAATGACGGCCTAAATGGAAGAGGGATGCTGCTAAATGGGCTGTTTGTTTGCACCTAAACCTCTTTATAGGCCGCAAGTCCACAGCTCAGCATCGGCGCGATGGAGGAGAGGAGGCGGAGGGGGAGAGGTCAATTTGCTGACCACCCGCTTTCGCGTCTCGGATCGCCGTTTGCCAGCGATCAGGAGGTCGCGGGGGGAGGTTTTAGGAGCGTCCTACAACACTCAACAGGTCAGAGGACGGGTTAATGTGGGGGGCAGCGGGGAGACTGTCAGAGTGTGTTGGCAACCTGTAAGAAAGGCGTGGGCCGGACAGGATGTGGAGGGAAAAACTGAAGAGAGCAAAGCGCTAAAGAAGACCCACAAAAGAAGCTTCACCGGGATTCGTTTTGGCTGACGTGGCTAGCTGTTTTATTTTCTTCATCCGAAAGAGAAAAATGCAGACACACAACTTAAGCTATTGGAGAATTGGAGCAATTTTTTTATGTCTTCACCTTCCTAAACTAGTCTTTTTTTTTTTTCCTTGAAGTGATTTTTTTGCGTGCCTAAAACACTTTTTGGTAAAAACATAAATAAATAAATAAATAAATAAAAAGACTTTGGCCGCCATCTTAGGAAGGTGACGGTGTGACGTCATAATTCCTCGTTACGTTACACTGGAAAATGATAAAATCTTGCCAAATATTTTTGGTCTCGTTTCTAGTTCGATTATCCTAGTGCACCTGAAATAAGACAAAACTAACTTACAAGTCACCTTTCAGCAAGATACAGGCGCTTGTAATGCGTCAATAATCCATTATTATTGATGGTGCCAGTTTCATTGGCTGTTTATTTTACTCATGACATTTTTCTCATGTTATAAGTGAAATAATCTGCTAAAATTAAGTCATTATTTACCCCAAACAAACTCCTATAGGCTGTTGAAAAGTTATTCTTGTCTTATTTCAAGTGTACTAAGATATTTGCTAAAACACTTGGTTAGACTTTGTGTTTGTATGCCATGTGGCATATTATCTACTATTAACAGGAGCCATGGAGACGCTACATGCAGAACACAATCTTTTCCACATTAAGAACCGATCTCAGTGTTTTCATCCCTAATGGATGACCTAGAATGACAATAAAAGCCCAATATTCTGCTGCTGGTGTTTCCATGTTCCTGTAACCTACGTTAACACCGGGTGGAGAGCACATACGACTCGAGCTACACGCCGATCATTCCTAATAATTCCTTCGCCATGACGCTAACTGAGCTGAAATAAATCTGGATTTCACAGATTTTGTGCCTCAGACTGTCAGATCACGGAGCTGCTATGGCAAAAAAAAAAAAAAGAAAAAAAAAAGACATTTCTTTATGGAGATGCATGCCAGTATATTCTGGGTAATGTCCTTTAATGTAATTGTTGGTTTGTGTTTTTTTTTTTCCTTTTTGCTGTTTTGGAAGTCAGCAGGCTCTTGATACAAATTCATTTTTCATTTTTAGCTCTTTGATTTTTCTACTGCATGTTGATAACCTTGGATTAGTCTTCTGTTTCCAGCTAGGAGTGCATCTTGTCTAGCTTTGTTTTGGAACTCTCACCCTGAAAATGCACACTGTAAAGGTAAAATAATAATAATAATAATAATAATAATAATAAAAAGCACCGTCCATATTTCCTGGCAGCCATCTAATGGAAGCGTCCCTAGAATATTTCCTCGGCTCTGAGTCACACCGAGATAGAGACACGCAACCGGCGGCGTGAAAGACGCACCTAATCCACTTCGTTACAATCTGGTTGGCTTTTTTGTTGAATATTCTTCGTGATGCGTTAATATTTTAGCTTCCAGAACGTTTTGTCTTCCTGTACATGCAGTGGAGACAGAGGCTAGCAGCCAGCGCCTCTCTGGAGAGACCGCCATGACGGATGGTCAGAAAGGTGTTTATCTAGCACTCTCTCCCTGCTGGACACCAAAAGCCCGCCTCCTTCCCCCCATCTTTTTTCTCTGCAAACATCCCCTCGACTTCCGTCGAATGACAAATTAGAGAGCGGTTTTAGTTTGCAAAGCACCTCAGACATGCAGGAGATTATTGATTGGGTTTAGATCAGCATTGCAAAAAACGCAAAGTCTTACCAAGTATTTTAGCTCTAGCCTCTACTGCAAATATCTCAGTACACTTGAATTAAGAGAAAAATAACTCACAAGTAACTTTTTTAGCAAGACAGAGGAGCTTAAGTCAATATATCCCTAAAAATGGATGAACATGTTCTGGTTCCACTAACAGATTATTTCATTTAAAACATAGGAAAAATGTATTGTTGTAAGTGAAATGATCTGCCAATGGAAGTAGTAACTTTTAATCAACATTAAGGAATTATTGACTTAAACAAGCTCCTGTATCTTGCTAAAAGAAAGTTACTTGTGAGTTAGTTTTGTCTTAATCCAGGCATTTACAGTAGAAACTAGTCCAAATTTACTTTGTGAGATTTAGTACTTTTGCAGCGTTAAATTATGTATTTTAATACAGCAATACGGTGAAATAGTGTTGTTTTGCCCAAAGCGATCAGAATCATATATGGTTGAATCCCAGCCAGAGGCACATTGGCCGTTTCTTAACTCTTAGCTGGAAGGCAACTTAAGAAGAATGATCTTTTTTTTCCCTCCCTCTCTCTCTCTCTTGCTCAATGAAAGCAGCAGATTTCACCATGTGAAATATTTTCAGAACAAGTGTGATGTGCGCGCACGGTTTCTAATGGCACGATGCACCATCGTTTTAAATCTCCGTCGGCAACTGTTCCTAAGGAGCAACCACTCTGGAAGCGCGATATTCAATGGAAAATCACACAACGTGTCAAATGTCGCCGTAATCTTCCATCTCTTGTAAACTCGGGTGCCCCGTGTCACCTCTCCATACTTCTTCACGGGTGGAAGATGGATCTGTGTTATTACCAGCGTCATCTCCCATGTTGCTGGGTGTTAATCTCTCTGTTTCAACTGCGCTTCATGCACTTTCTTACATCATTTAATAGCGGCGAAGGGTGTTAAATGCGGGGTGCTCTTGTCTAGCGTTAACCAGGAGAACCGGCCTCAGCATGACAGTAATTTATGTTGTTAATCTGTCCAACTGTCCATAAAACAGGCTAAAAAAGACATTTCACCTGGAGGTTCAGCTAAATTATTGCCATCATTAAGAGGCACATTTCTTTCCAAGATTTTCTGCCTCTATTAACCATTTTATCTTATGTACCTTGAGAATATGCCTCATCTGCTGAAAAATGAAATAAGAATGGATGTTTTATAAAGCTAGTTTTGTGTATATTTTTAAAGGCCATTATCTGCTGAACGAGACTGAGAGAGCAAGAAAAGGAGATTGATGCTCTTGCCAGCAACCAAAGACGTTGAGGTTTTTTAGCATCTCTAACCGTATAGGAAAGAAATAAAAGTTCAATAAGGGTGCATTCACGCCATCCCCGTTTAGTCCACTTTAGTTGAACTCTAGTTCGTTTGCCTAGAAAGTCCGGTTCGTTTGGGGAGGTGTGAACACGCAATCAAACTTTGATGAGAATCAACAGAAACAAACTCTGGTTTGCCTAAAAACCTCCGTGTTGGTTCTATTCCTCTGGCGTGGTTCAGATGCATACATGGATGAAAGCAGACCAGAGAACACTCCAAAAGCAGGTAGTAGACTGTAGCGCAGGGCATTCTGGGTAAATACAACCAAGGAAATGGTGCGAGTCCAGCGGTACAGGGAGAAATGGCTCGTGGTCTTTTAGCAAAGACAAGAGAAATCCTACAACTCCATTTTTGTTTATATTTCCTGGAGACAGAAGTTATTCTCAGTGTCTTCTTTGGAGGTCCTCGTGTTGCTCCTTCAGTGGTTCTTGGTGCAGCGCCACCACAGGTGAGGAGAGGAACAGGTTTTTCAAAGGGTTTGGATCAGTTTATAAAGTGCAGAGTGCACACTTTGTTAAATGTAACAAATGTTGCAGCTTTGGTCCCCGGACTATCAGGTGTGGAAACACCCTTAGCTGCCTTGGTGAAGTCCCCACCTCACCTTGTAAAACCTCAAATCAAAATGAATTCTTCTAGGATTTGCTGAACACAACCCAGAATATGTTAGGCAGACTGAGTTCCAGTGTAACATTCTCATGTACCTTCCAGCCCAGGAGTGACCTTGTCACCCCTTTCTCAGAACAAGCAGCCATAACCCACTAAGGCATTGACTCCCCTAGAAACCTGAAGGTGTTCTGTTGCATCAGGCACCAAGATGTTAGCAGCAGATCCTTTACGTCATGTAAATTATGAGGCGAGACATCCCTGGACTTATTTGTCAAAAACATTCCATAGACTCAAGATTGGACTGAGATCTGGAAAATTTGGACGCCGAGTCCAACTAACTCCTTGTTGGGCTTCTGAACTCATTCTTGACCTTCTTTGTAAATTGTTGCAGAGTGGATTATGTTCCTTGCAGAGGCCTAAACCATCATTGCTAAACTTATATGCAGTCACACCTGCATCAAACCTGAACGACATGTGTTTGAGCCCTTTCTCTTAGAATCAGGATTCACGTCTTTGCGCAGTTTCAGCGACGGAGATCATCTTGTTAGATCGTAACTTTGCTCCAGATGTGTATCAGTGAGTCTTGGTCACAGACTCACCTGTTTTATATCTCTGGACATCTTTTGTTAGATATTCTCTAGTTTAAACCAGGAGTGCTCCAGTTTTCGGCCGTCCCCGTCGTCTATCCGTCACAACTTAAGTTTTGTAAATTTTTTTCCCTGCATCTAGCACATCAAGTTTGAGGACACACTGTTCTCTTTTTGTCTCATATATCCCCAAAACAGGCACTAAAGTTAAGAGTTAATCAGTGTATTTTCCATCACTGTGAAAACAAATCATGAGAAAAACATTATTTAGCATGTTGGTGAGGCTTTTGTCGTTTTCTGAGTGTGTTTGTGCTCTTTGTCCCTCCCTGCATAATTTGATCATGTGATCTCATCACTCGGCGTTTTTCCTCTGGCCTTTTCGCCACTCTTCGTCATTTCACAGGATTCACCTGTAGGCTGTTGACTACAAGGTTGAGCAGAAAAAGGCTTTAGAGGTTTGTTCATTCATTGAACTGAAACTAAAAAAAAGTTAAACTTGCAGACCTGTTTTGTGTGCATGAGCTCTGTTACTGCAGGCGAGGGGTAGGCGACATAAACTTAGACTTTCATCAAGATATTTTGTGGTATCATTGTGATAAAGATAAAAAATTATTATAAAAAGAAACCTATTGCTTATTTTTTAGATAACTGCAAGGCACAACATTCCCACCGCCATAAATGCTGCTCTAGAAAACCATTTCTATTTGAAAATGGCCTTCTTCAGGACACAGCTTATTTAAAGGAGGTTGATTTATGTTACCAAGCTGCACAGAGACTTTATCTGATCACGTTTTTAAATGTACTGATGTGTATTGATGCTCTTGTGGAAAATGACAGTGGAGAAAATAGTAAAAATAACATTTCAGGGGTGCTGTGGTGGCGCAGGGGCGGAGCACAACCTGCCTAAAGAGGCCTGAGTCCTCGACGCGGCCGACACAGGTTCGATTCCCAGCCTGATGACTTTTGCTGCATGTCTTTCCCCTCTTTCATTACTCACTTTCCTGTCTAACTACTCTTAAATAAAGGCCACTAGAGCAAATAAAATAAATAACATTTCAGTCAGTTTAAAGGGCAGTATCACGTATTTTCCAGGCATACAACGGCATTTCATAGCACAGTAAATTATGTTACCTTCGGTTATAAAAATGCTATATATCAAATATAACTTCAAATACATTTGATTTTGCAATTTAACCCCTTCAAATTGGGCTTCTGTCTCTTTAAAACTTCTGCTTTTCATGATGAGTTCAGGAACATGGCTCCTCTATTAACCCTTCAACAACTTTTTCTTTTTTTTTTTTTTACCAGTGTTGCACTGAGAAGTAGCTCATATAACGATCTCAGCAGATGCGCAGCTCCATCAGGTGTTTGCTAATTGCTACTGGCTAGTCTGAAGGAGCTGAGTGGGCGAGTAGTAGAGGGAGGGGTGTTCTGTAGCGCGGAGGCACGGCTTGGAAAAGAGCCGCGTCCTCGAAGGCATCGCTAGGTTAACCTAGGGCGTTTTGCTTAGCTGAATAGTTGCCAAGGGCGATTAAAAGGATTTCTCAGACATGCTTGAAAGAATCAAAGCGAAATTCCAGGTGTGTTTTTGATGAAATAATAACACTATGACATGATATAAAGCTCAAAAAAGGCAATGTTACATTACACTAACCCCTTTAGCTAAAATATGATTCTTATCATGAAAGCATGATAAACGCTAACCATTGCTGTAGACCTTGTACTTGAACATCCCCACCTCCTTTCCACAGGAACCAAGCCGAGCGTTGATTTTGCAGAGAGGAGCTAGCATTAATTTTACAGGGAGCTTCTGTTTTCAGAGGGGTAGGCGGTTTCAAAAAGGCCAGTCCACCCGTGTCCCGTTGTGCCATTGCCTTCTTTAACAATGGTGATTTGTCGACGACTCTGGCCGGCTCGCTGTGCGGTCGGTTTGGGAGTGAGCTCTATTAAAAAGTCATTAAAGTCAAGAGAAAGCACGGTGGGCTCAACCCTCTTGGCTAAAGGCGCCTCTGGAAATTACTCCATCCATCATAATTACACCAACCGGACAGTGCCTCACACAGGCCAAGGGACACCGATTCTTCAACGACCTCACCGAACAGAGCCGGGAGGAAAAAGAAAAGGGAAACACAGGGAAGCGACAAAAGGAGCAAACATGTCCGGAAATCGAAGCCGTTGACACCGAAACTGCTAGAAAGATGGAAGGAACCAGACCTGGAGTGAAGTACTGCGAGGACACAGGAAGTGAAAGGACCAGCCGGAAAAGAGGAAGGCTTTAGGCAGAGTACAAAAAAGAAGGAGATGGGGAGGGGAGGAGGAAGATCTTGTTTGATTGCAGGTTAGAAAGCTGCTGTCATAAAGGTGATTTTATAAAAAGAGAGAGAGAGAGAGCTCATGTCCTCTGAATCTGGCTATGGACTCTGTGAACCAGTTTTTGGGTAACACCGATGCCAGAGGCAAACAGCAGTGCTGGCGGAAATTAGGTTGGATTTAGAGAAACGCATTATCTGTGGATCTGGCTTCGCTCACGACCAATCAGACGAGCACTTTTCCATCCCTTCGAAGTCGGAAAATTGCACGAGGTAATCAAGCTGAACTATACAAAAAAAAAAAAAAAAAAAGTCTCTTGAAGGGAAACTGACGTCTTTGTGTGGAAAGCGTGCGAGTGAATATACTGTACCTTAAATAAACTACCGAGGGCTGTTGATTATATTTGCTGCTGTGGCCGAAGGGGAAATGTTTGGTCGGCTCAGGAAATGATATTAAAAAAAAAAAAGAAATGTTATCAAAGGTCGGCAACAATCAAACAGTATTTGCTCACATCTCAGACTGCGGCTCATCCTCGAGCCTCGAGCGAAGAACAAACTCTGATGACCTGATCATCTTCTATGGAGCAATCACCAGTAAACACCTCCATATTAAAAACTCACGCCCTCTTCAGTCGATGTAATCTAATCAGCAGCTGCGTTTCCATCGACCACGCGAGTCCGCAAATTGGAATTACGAAAATGAATTTGCCAATTTAGGGAAACAAACAGTTTTTGATAAGAAGTTTGTGTGCAATGTGTGCAGCTTCAAGAAGACGATTCAAATGTTATTCTTCGTAACGTTTTTTTTGAAATGGAAAACTTTTTTTTGGGTTGTTGTTATTACTACTAAAGTCAAGCAAAAGCAAAAAGGTCAATTACAAACAGAACGACGTCAGAGGGAGTGTGGAAACCGTACAGCAGATCACCTCCATTTCTTTTGGGGTTGTCAAGTTCTCCAACCTTATTGGCTAGAATGATTCACTCAATTATCGTCCAGGAAGTGGATTAAAGGTTTTACTGAAAATACTACTGGAAGACAAATATTTGACAAAAATAATGGTTTAAAAAAAAAAAAAGCATTTACGAGGAGATGCCAAAATAAAAGACCCACCAATGAAATAAGATAGGGTCAAAATCATAAAGGAAATGTATAAAATAGAGAGGATTCCCACTTCAATGAATTTACAAATATAAAGATCTTTAAAAAAAAATAAGAAATTGAATATATTTTTTATTCATTTATTTCTGAATTCAAAATTCAAAACTATTTTATTGATCCCAAGGGGAAATTAAATATTGTTGTAACTGTAATTTAAATTTCTTCAAAGAGTTACTGTAGATGGTGATGGATGTTGGCAAGAGAGATCTCCTGTAGCAGCCTGTGTTACAGTGAATCTGAAGGAGCCTCTGACTGAAGACGCTTCGTTTTCTCGAGATAGCCTCATGAAGAGGATGGTCAGAGTTGTCCATAATGTTAATGAAAAATCCTTATTTTCATTTATTATTATTAACCATTGAGTATTATAAGTACGTAAGCATAAAAAAAGGCTCAAAATTAACTAAATAATGTAAAGATGACATTATTTTTTGTCTTTCTTAATGCTGATTGGACCTGAATTTTTGGTCTTATAATTTTCCGCTCATTATATTCCTCACATTCCAAACTTCCACTTTCTTATTTTTTTGCGTTTATCTTTTTTTCAGAAATGACCAAATTCCACACTAAAATATGGCGTTTTTGCCGCATCTTTAGATTTTTGCACACTCACAAAGGCGTGAGTAGCAAATCAATTTCTCCCACTGACAGTACTGGTCCAACTTTGCCCTTCGCCGCCGCGCACCTTTCCTCCTCTCTGACCCGACAAGTCCCGTTTTTCAAAAAATCCGTGCGAGATTACCGAGCTGGAACTATTGACGACAGAACTTCTGCGTCCACAGAAGCTAACGCTCGTATTTGAAATACGTACACGTCGCATCAGTCCTGCTGACCTGGCTTCACGTCACATCTAAGTCAGCATTGGAAAAAAAAAAAACAAACACAAAAAAACCGGCCGAAACGACAAAGAAAGGACAAACAGTCAATCTGCTTTATGTGCGAACACTAACTTCGTCTTCAGCCTGCTGCGCCGCTGGAGCTTGGCAGAGCAACAAAACAAGGGGGAACAAATCGCATGTGAAATGCACACCTGTCCACTACGGCGGCTCGTGTCGCAGAGGAAACGGGGCGAGAGATGTGGAAGGTGATGGAGACGGACGAGAGGTTGGCGGGACGCCGTCGGGACAAAGTGAAAAAATCCCCGTCTCCTGGCTTTCCCCCCCTTTCCTTTGTAGGAACAGGAGTATGGGAGAGGAGGTGGTGGTGTAAAACACTGTACAAGAAGAGAAGATCTGCAGAGCTGGAGGTGGTGTGAGTGTTTTAAACAGAGGGCGGGGGGACGGGGGGAACTGTTGAACACTACAGAGAGGGAAGAAGGAAAAAACAAAGAAAAGAGAAGGAGGTGCGGAATACTGACGGAAGAGGAGATGTATAGCAGTGTTGCAGGAAAGGAGTAGGTGGAGGAAGAGAAGGTGCAGAGGAGGCTCTGCTCAGCTGTGTTTGAGTCTGGCACAAAGTCACGTCTGCTGGGTCTGACGGAAAGTAGGGGAAGAGAGAGAGAGAGAGATGCTAACCCATATTTTTATCACGATGCAGTGTCAGTGGTCAGTGTGTGAGGTTTCCTGTTGCTTAGTTACTGTTTTGCAACAGCAGCGCCGGTCTCTGTGCTTGTATGTGTCATCCTCCCAGTGGTGGGTGTCTGCACGATTCTCCCACTGCTGCCGCCACTTCTGCTGCCTTGAAACTATAACGCCGTTAACAAGAATCAGACTTCTGACAGAAAGCTTTCACCCCCCCAACCCCCACCCCTCTCCGTTGCCCCCCAGCAGGTCCAACACGTAGGCACATCAGCCGGCTCGCTATATATTCTCCTCCAGACTGTCTGTACCAGAGGAAAGGAGCGAGGGAAACACTCTGCTGTCGAGTAGCAACTCCCCCACACCCCCTACCACCACCTCCCTCCACCACCATGCTCCTCCTGATGGGGCGTGTGCATCGGCCCAGGTGCCCTGTAGTAACCCTGCCCATCAATCACCATTGGCCGACAGCTATGGCCGCGGCGCTCACGCCCTGAGGAAACATGAATCGCCTTTTTCACCCCCTTCAGCATGATGGATGAGGAGAGAGCTGCTGAGCCCGAGGACCGGGCTGCCGTGGAGTGTGAAGCCGCACCGGCAGGATGGGTGGAGGTGAGGGGGGGGGGACAAAACCAAATCTGAAGTTTTGGGGATTTTGTTTTGGCTAAAATATGTGCAAAAATGCCCTTGTGTGCCAGTTATACCCTCCTTAAGGAGAATTTCAACGCATTTTGTTACTTTCTGACTGAATCTTCAGAGAGTAGCTGCTGCAAAAACAAGGGATTTCTAAAAGTTGAGTGAAGATGGACTTAAAGGGGTGGTTTGTGTTTTTCCAAGCACAAAGTGCCATTTCATTGCATAATTGTTGTAAAAATGCTGTATACATAAAATACGACAAAAAAAATTGACTTGAAATTGGGCCTCTGTCTCTTTAAAAACTCCTGCTCTTTCTGAAACTCCGCCTTCAGGAAGTCGTCAACACAGCGCCTCTATGTAGGAACGTTTTTACTAGCGTTGCACTGAGAAGTGACTCCTATAATGAGCTCAGCCTTTTCCAGGTGTTTGCTAATTGCTGCTGGCTAGTCTGAAGGAGCTGAGTGTGGGAGTGGTGGGGGAGGGCTGCTCTATGAGGCGGAGGCCCGGAACTACGCCTCATCCAGCGCTCGTCCACCGTCATGGAGTTCTGCACATCTGAGTGGTCGCCATGGAGATTAAAGGGTTTCTCAAACATGCATGACAGAACCAAGGCAACAACTCCAGGTACGTTTTTGATGAGGGAATAAACATTATGACGTGATGTAAAGCTTAGAAAAAACTATTTTACATAATACTGCTTCTTTAAATTAGCAGCTATGCTAGCAGTTTTTTATTTTTTCTTGTTAATTTTGTACAGTTTGACCATAAAACATGTAGGGAGAGTAAAAAGTTATAAAACCGGGTGTGAGAAACCTGGTATAACAGGGAACAATGCTGCTCTCCATTTAACCTCATGAGAAAGTCAACGTGACACACAAGAAACTATAAACCACTCAGGCGTTTTACTGGGCATGACTTTAGACCGTTTGGAAAATAGATGGCATCTAAACTGTATTTGTGATATCCGAAGAAAGCTATTAAAAAGGACAGCCTGCAAAGAAAGAAAATCTATTTAAGCTCCCTTCATTCTTAGCTTCGCTTTGTGCTGCTTTCAGTTTCCTTTCATTAGAAGCCGCTGCTTTTTTTTTTTATGTAAGAAACATTGAAGCAAATAATTCAACTGAAGTGTAGAGTTTAGTTTAGATTTACGAACCTCTTTAAAATTTGAGGTGTTTTCTGATGTTTTTATTTGTCTTTGTTGAGCCCTTTTTGCAGCATTTAGCAGACATTTTGCCATCTGTGACAGTTTTGGCATTGCAAAACACAAAATCTCACAACGTGTTTTTGTATAGTCTCCCATGCAAATATGCTAATTCACCTGAATTAAGACAACTGAAATTGAGGTTGCAGTTCACATAGGCTCATCAAAACTGGATATTGCCAATTATAAAATGCTGCCTCAATTTCAGCAGTGGTATTCAGATGGTAAGGTCAAATTATTATTTTTTTTGGTCTGTTGTTTAGGTTATCCACCGCCAGACTGGTGTGAAGTGCTATGGTACACGTTCAACTTTCAAGAGTTTCAGGAACCTCTTATCATTCATAGACAATTCTTCTTTGGAAATATGGACTGTGGACGATGACTTTAGCGCTGGGTACGTCTGTGCTGGTACAACATGTTTAGTGTTGAGATGCTAATTTCGGATTGATAGGCCTCCTACTCTTAGCACAACTTGAACACGACAATAGTCTTTGCTACCGTCCCATCAGATCGTTTTTTTTTTTTGTTTGTTTGTTTTGTTACAGGAATTAACCCAGTGATCCTAAAGACTATTATCGTTCTTAGTGGATGCCGCCTGTTCATCAGATTTACGGCGTACCAGAAACGGGTAAATGCAAAGGTTCCGGTCGGAAATAAATGCAACTAATTGCGTTTAAACTTTGAATGTATTAAAATATATAAAATTAATTAATCAAAATTACTGTTTAAAGTTCACAGAAAACTATAGTTTACAAACTATAATTGTTGGGGGTGGGCATGACAAAATGACAGACTGTATCTCAGCAGCACATACAGGGTTTCTGCGGGGTAGTGAAAGGTAATAAATTAAATGAGCTCAAATTAAGGCCAGCAAAAGGCAGTAAGAATATTCTTTAAAATAAACAAATATCCCAAGTCTTATGGATTTAGGATAAGCACTAAAAATAGTGCTTCCTGTTTTTAACATGTGAGGTTTTGGTCAAGTTAAAGTCACAGTTAGACCTTCAAGTAAGTGGGATAAAGTTTTGTCTTACATGAGCCGTCATCTTACAGGGGTCAGTGCACCAATTGCAGTTTTCTCACAGATCATAGATTATCAATCTATAAAAGGTTTGAACTGCTGATTTCGATTGTAGCCAGTGACATTTTTTTTTATTGAAATCTGGCTAAATATTGGAAGAAAGTCTCTGAGTTGGTAACAGTGGGGTCACTATTGATAACTACAAGCTTGCAGACATGACCTGGTGGGCCGGTCTGTCAGTCAAACCTCTCACTGCAGAGCAGAAGAGGACAGTGGCTGATTTTTAGACCTTTGCTGAAGTAGAAAAGATCAGAGGATGAGATCAGCTTCACGTAAATATCAACCTATCACCTAAAATTGAGGAAATCGGCGCAAAATTGGCTCGATTTTGTGTTGGTAGTAAAAATATTGTAGAGGTAGTAAAAAGTAGTACATTCAACTCTGGGAATCCTGTATAAACCCTGATATATTCTGAGCTAAGTTTCATCACTTACACCAATACTGATCATTTCAAAAAATCTTAAAAGTGCAGTATGTTTTCTGAAAAAACAAAACAAAAACAAACTGTAAATATGTTGCAACAGTATAGTTTTGAGACCCATAATCTGAAAAGACTGGTCCCTCTGCTTTCTCCCAGCGCTAACAAAAAACAACCAATCAGAGCAAGGAGGCGGGTCTTAGCGCTGCCATTCACAATCTCTCCCTACACTTGGTCCCTGCTACACTACAGCTGTAGGGAATGTTGTGAATGCTAAGGCTAGTTAGCATGGCCACTGACGATACAGAGTAAACTGTTTTCCGTTAATGGTAAGTCATTCCTCCGCCATTAGCACATTTAGCAGTATTGACTGGCAGTGCGGTCACACTGTCAGGACATAGTGACAATTTTATCAAATATGTATTGTATGTATTTATATGTATATATATATATAAAATTCCCTTCTCACCCTCTGCGGGTGGTCAGCATCTTGCACCCTGCTGTTATGTGCTGGACTGTCTCAGAGGCCTCCTTGCACAACCTACACCTTGGGTCTTGTCTGGTGTGGTA
>CAEGAE010001784.1:0-12244 GCA_903067095.1 Girardinus metallicus
TGCAACATTGCGGTGCATTAGCGCCAATGGACATCTGACGGACCGAGGAAGAAGCGGGCGGTGAGCTGGATGCTGGATGTCTGCACAGGAGCCGGTGGAGAGAGAGAGAAACCGGCTACACCTGCGCTGGGCCCGCTGGTTGGACATGGCTACGCTTTCCGCCGAGAAAAGCGTGGATTAGACGACTGTTTTCTGAAAAGAAGAGTCGGTAGGCTTGCTTATAAAATTGTCACCGTGGATTGAGGACCAGTGGTGAGTCAACATCAGGCCTGCAACGGGGGGTTTTGACTTTAATGCCGGCTTTCTATTGTTTTATTTTATGGTGGGCCCACTAATTAAAAACTGTCATTTGTTTTGAATGTATTTTGGTAAGTCTTAAGGACTTTTATGTGTTCAGGACTGTTCAAAATCCTCTAAGTTCGAACCATATAAGCATTTAAAAGAAAGGGAAAATCCCTATACATAAACCAGGGGGTTGACAGCCTGGCATATGTTTTATTTGTATTTTCCTGCAAAAGGTTTTGTTCTGCTCATTCAGTCAGACATAATGTCTGCTGGGGACCATATTTAGTATGGTGGTATGTTCTCACATGAGGTCTACTTTAACTTTCATTGTGAAGGTTGGTAAATAAACACTTGTTCACTTTATGAAGTCTCATCATTTACGGGTCAGACATATACAGTTCATCTAAGTGGAAATCTTACGTGAGGCCAGTTTCTTGGGGTACAGCGTTGAATAAGTAGAACCCAGAGCGCTACATCTAGCCTTAGATAACAGAAAGCGCTACAACTAGAACTGGGTTGATTCACAGGAAATAGATGCTGTTTTTGGAAGAAACCTGCAGTAGGTGGAACGAGAACCAACTGTGATATTTTGGCCACCTTTTTAATGGTGTTTAGAAGAACGTTTGAAAGATTATTTTCAAGTTAAACACAAACTAACTCCGATGTAGAATATGAAGCACCCGCAGCATAAAGAAGACAATCATCTATGATTCATCAGAAACTTGAGAAGTTCAGTGGAGACACAACTTGGAGAAGCTCCAGTTCAGACAGAAGCAGGTGATTGTGATTTAAAAATAAATATTCGGTTTTTATAGCAAGATATGTAAGAGACTGACTGCCACACATGCAGATACTGTGAGCTGATGCCTATTTACACTTCAGTATTTATAACATTTTCAGTAAAACGTAACTTAAAGTTGTTTTTAGGAAAGTGGTTTTTATTACGTATTTGTGGATTTTTTCATAGAGGAGTTTTAAGATATTCTAAATAAATTTCGAGGTAAACCTGTTGATGAACTGCTACACCAGGGTGTTATAAAGGTTTTTAGAGGGAGTCTCTAAAGTTATTTGATTTTAGCTACTCTCAGGCGATTGTGGCCACAAGCCCCACTGAATGACTGTCTACTGTCATTTTTTTACAGTCAGTATTGCTTTATTTTATGCACCAGGCAGCCATATTGGATATGGAGTTTCATAGGCTTCCTTATGTTCCCTCTTGGGGGTTTAGTCAGTCAGTGGAAATAAAAATGAATGGTGCACTCAGATTGGCTGCTTTGTAAAAGAAAGCTAATGGCATGACAGGAAACAATGAGCTGAGGTATTTCTGCAATAATTTTATGCACTTGGCCTTCCTGATGGTAATCCTACACTGTCAATTCAAACAGAATGTTGTTTTCTTAAATTTTGCATGATTTTGCACTTAGGTCACAGTCTCTTGGATCCAATCTGAACTTTATAGAGACTTAGTAAGAATCTCTTCTTTCTAATTACGAAGCTGCTTTTGTCGGCTGGACAGCTCCTGGAGGACCTTGTGGTGTATTTCAGTTACTGCTTGCCTTAAATTCATCCAGACCACCTCCCTGTAATTGTCTACAGTAAATAAACTTTCCTCTTTGCAGTTAAAAACATATGACCATGGAGGGTTTTTTTCTTTGCAGAAAAGTATTTGGCAACTCAAACAAGTGGTTTCTAAAGCTCATTCCTTGAACCAGTGTTTTGGACTACATGGCAGTAAACGCCAGTCACAATAACTCAGAGGAGTAAATAAAGCTGAAATGAACCTGTCAGCATTTCTTTCATGGTCAGGGATGTTGTGAACATGACAGCTAGTCTAGTATATCAGACATGACTGTAATGATTTTCTTGTGATATTGTTTCACATAATAAAGTCTGCCTATAACACACACACACAAACACGCAGTCATGACTCCTTACGAAGTTGCAGTCTCGCATTTCAAAGAGCTCATAAATTTTACAAGCTTCCCTTGTTTGGTTTTCATTTTAAATTTCCAAATCTGGTTGTGATTAAGCCGCTTCGCCAGACTCTCTGGATGCCGTCCAAGGCCCTCGTTGCACGAGTCCCGCCTTAAACGCTCCCGTCTGCCGCTGGCTGTCCGCCTCTGTGCATTTATTGAAAGGACAAGCCCCCCCACCCCGGCTCGGCCAGCTAAACCCCGCTGTCCTGGGGTCCGTGGGTCTTCTCCATGGGGAGTATCCAGTGTCAACCTCCTGCTCTGTGACGTGATCCGTCATGGAGCTTTCCTTTCAGCTGAAATTCATCATGGTCTGCTCAGACCTACAGTAGCATGTCATCCTAAAAACCCAGAGTTTTCCATCAGGAGACCTCACAGTACTCAGAGGTACTGGGGGAAAAAGGACTTAGCTTGGGTTTTGCACAGACTTATTTACATTGTTCATGTTAACAGGCTGGTTTATTAAAATTACACAAAGTTACTGTTGGATTTGGGTGGGTTTGAATCTCATGCTCCCATTCTAGCATGGGATTGATTCTCTCTTTGATTCTCTCCTGACCTTGGTACGTAAACCATTCTTCAAGGAAGTATTTTAGACTTTTATTGAGAAATAATCAAATACAATCTAAACTCATTAAAACTGTATGTGGCAACAATTTTATTAAACATCATTTTTATTTTTACTTCACCAGTAGACTGTAGGAGAAATGTGTGCGAGCTGCACCAAGAATTACTCTGAGATTATTAAAGTCTTTGAAGCAAAGATCTCCTCCTCATAGTGAGTGTTCGTTTACTCTCAACAGTTTGGATCGATAAAATGTTAAATGAGATTGACACCAAGCTTTACTTTTTTTTTTTACATTTTTACAGTTTTATCTTGCAAACCGCAAAGGAAGCAGTATCAACTGTCGAGTCGCAAGATCAAATATTATTTGGTTTACATAACATGTTGAAATAATATGGGGAGCTTATGCAACAGTTTGAAAACGGTTTTCATTTTTGGGTCCCCTGTCGTTACGTGATGCAGGAGCAGCATTTTGCATCCTCGCCTGAGTGCAGAGGTAGTTGTTGAGCTCTTGAGAGATGAGGCACTTTCCTTTAATCACGCATCTAATGCGGTTCTCTGTTAGGGCTGGGGCTATTAAAGACATCACCTCGGCTCCAAATTGTGTTTCTAATAGATTAAATTAGAGCAAAACATTTTTCTTTTTACGATCATTATCTGACATGGGCTGGTGACCTCAGTGCTGAGCGATGTGCTCCAACAAGCTAACAAATGGAGTCCTAATTGAATACCGATCACATGTCCCTGACTTTGTTCGATGCTGTCATTCGGGGCAGGACTGACAGCTCTATTCAAACCGCATCAGCAGTTCATCACTTCAGCATCCATTTGAGAGTTTGGGGATGGGCGTGATGTGGGATGATTGCAGAGACCACTAGAGTCAAAGAACGGATTCATAAATATTTTATCAAAATATCTGAAGCTTTTCCTTTTACGGTTTCAGAAGATTGACGTTCATGTTCTTTAAATTCTGAGAATTTTAAAAGGTGTGGCGTATACACTAAGGTGTGGCGTATATCTTCTAATACACTAAAAATGTGTTAGAACCCCAAAAAAGCAAGCAGCAGAAAGAAATCACATGGTAGCAATGCTTCGTATGACTAACAGCCATGTAAAGCTGAAGCTTGTTTTATTTCTTTAAACTGAGCGTGGCTCATTTTGACAGTTTTTGCTGCAAATGAAAAAAAAAATATATAATTAAGTCAGACTGTAGCATCTTTATCCAGAAAATATTTGTAAAATTTCTCCTTAAGGGCAGCGTCTGGCTGTCTACTGCGCCATGATCAGGATGCCACACACACACCTGTTCACTCCCATCTACACTGAACAAAAATATAAATGCCCCATGTCAAATAAACGAGTTTTATGAACATTAGGGTTATGCAATGTATAGAGAAACTCAAAACATATTTTCAGTAATTACTGATCTTCATATCGGTATTGATAACATCGTGGGATGGCCGTTTGTGGCGGATTGACAGTCCTTTGAACATGATAGGGGTCAGGTTGAGGAACTTGATTTTGACCAAGTTGGCTTCTCGTTGGCGATTACGGACAGTCTGAGGTGAGGCGTCTGTTGTCCAGACCAATAGTCTCATCAGCTGTGTGTGTCGCTGGTCTTAGCCGATCCGGCAGTTGGATGAGCCGTTTGTAGTGATCTTGTGCTGGAATGGTCACACGCGGCCTACAAGGATGAGGTTGATTTGCAGTAGTGCCAGTCTGTTGGGAACTAACTCTTAGTCATTTTCAGAACGAACACTCAGCATCTGCTGTGAGTGTTGCACAACAAGCTTTAAATCATTTTTAGAAATAATATAATCTGAATAGTTCATGTTGGATTCATTCAGGTTATTTGTCTCATATTGAACTTTTACTTTTGTTACTTTTGTTTCAGAAAATCGAACAAACATCTTTCCCACATGTTTTCTTGCTGGCAGTAGTTTTATGTTATATCAAGAAATGTTAAGTCTGATATATTATTAACCAGGTAATTAAAATCCAAATGAAATATTTTTGTAATAACCAATGTAAAGACGAAAACATCCATTGAAAATAAAATAAAGTAAGGAGAACTTTCCCAGAGTGGAGCACTGCAGGTCTTTTCTCTGTGAGCCGAGCTGAAGTTACATTTCTTATTGGTGAATAGTTCACATCTGGGGAGGAGGGGTGTGGTTGTTGGGCTTCGGCTGCTGGGCTGAAAATCAAAGTTATGGATTTTAAAGGAAGAGAACCTGAGGTGCGCAGGCATGGGGTCCGGCGCTCTACCTCCCACCTCGGTGCAAGTTCAGAGGCCCGTCTAATCAGCCGGATTCTCAGCGCTGAGAGAGCCCAGCCAGAAAGTGAGCAATTACAATGTTTACTCCTCAATCCACATACCACCTGTGAGCTCTTCTGGGCCTCGCCTGCTACTTTTCTGCATGCCCTCGGCCCATTGGACAGCTGTGAAGGATGGTGTCAGCTGGTTGTGGCACATGGCGCTCGCTTCCATCTGTTGCCCATGTGCTCAGCCGGTTGCAAAGCCGGTCAGCTCTAGCGACCCTTCTCTGCTTAGTTTTTTCAAGTAGGTGGGCTGCTCCACTTCAGCCATGCCTCCATAATGACTCAACTACCCAGAAGTCATTGAGATCACTTCCAAGGATTCCCCTGGAGTATCTCTTTCACCGCACCTCTGTCTGAAAGTGTTTGTGGGTTATGTGAGGTTTATAAATCTTCCCATAGATTCCCAATGAGGTCAAGATAGAGGCGGATTCCGACACGAGTTAGCTTTGACCTAAGTCATCCCATAATGCATCTGGCTGCCCTGCTGGAAGGTGAACCTTGACCTCTAGTCTCAAGTCTACTGCAGCCTCTAACAGGTTTATCCAGGATTTATCTCCATCCATCTTCTCGGTAGAATCTTTCATGTCCCTCCAAAAAAAAAAACAAAGCATCACCACAGCATGATGGATGCTGCCGCAATTGTGAAAATGCTCTAAGGGTATTGGTTGTCCTCCACACATAATTTTTGTATGTAGCTAAAAAAGTTTAATTTTGGTATAATTTGCAAAAAACTCAAAATATTTTCACATTGTCATAATGAGGTATTTGTGTGTAGAATTCTAAGGAAATTGTAATTTAATACTATTTGGATTACGTAATGTGGAAGAAGTGAAGTATTGGGAATACTTTCTTGTACAAGGGATAATTTACTGAAAGTTAAATTTATTGTCAAAAATCTGTGATTTGAAAAGGACACATCTTTACAGATTGAAATTGTGTTGCCCTGACATGTGGTGGAATAAGCATTTAAATAAAAATTTAATTCATCATAGAGAGACATGGTTCTAAATAAATTTATAAAATAGAAATGGAATAAAGTGAATGTGAAAGTTTCTTGATATTAGCATTGAGATTGAAGTGCCACTTGCTGCAACATCTATGTAGAGTATTATATGAATTCTAGTTTGTGATGTCACATAAAGGTGACATGTGCAATGGGTTAATATTAATGAGTTTAGTGAATGCTGAAATGAGGACTAGTGCTACACTGCTCTAGAAACATGACTAAAATGACTTTAAGGTTTTGTGTTTTTGCAGTGTAACTGGAGGAGCAAATAGATATTTAAGTGATTCATGCAAATCCAGGTCTTGCTTTTGGCCAGTGTAAAACTTGTCAATAAGGCAGGCACCTCTTTTCAAAGGATTTCTGTGTCCCTTAAATGCTTTTTACTAACTGTAAACCAGACTTTTTGGTCTTTCTTTTCAAAATAGCTTTCATCTTGCTTCTCCATCATAACGGCTAGATCTGGTTAGTAAATGTAAAAGCAGTGCTTGGTGAAGCTTGGCTAAAGCAAATAAAGCCACCTGTATTTTCATCAGGACTGTACATGTCCGATGTGTTTGCTCGAGTGAACAGACAATGGAAAAGAAACATGGCTGCCAGCATGTGGTACAGTAGCTCTGCACAAATCACTCCGGCTTCTTCTGAGCGTAGGTGTAGACCTAATTGCACAGAAGCTAATATGGAGTTAATGAAAAACAGATGCCAGAGGCCCTGATGGGGAGGAAACTTGTTCTTGACATCGGCTCAAACAGAGACGCTTCAACTGTTAGCAAGCAGACTGAGATGTTGGATCAGTCTAAAACATTCACCTACACAGAAATAAAATCTGGCAGTGTTAGGTTGTCCTGATTTAGTTTTTGCCTCACACGAACAAACGATGGTTTGAAAAATCAACATTTTATTTAACATATTTTGCAGTTTGTACAACAAACAAACAAAAAAAAAGCTCTCTTCGGTAATATGTTATAATCATGAAACTAAACTTCCCCAGAAAAGTGGGGAGGCATCGATGTTAGATTTAGATTCAAACAGATTTAACTTTGGATGTGTATTATGCCATTCCATACCATATTTGAGAGCTTATGTTGTCTTGTAATGTCATGTAAATCAGAGCATTTTAGGCAACTCAGTATTTACCCTTCATCTTCTAAATGAAAGAAAAACACAATTGTTTTTGTAATTTCTCTATTTCCACCATTTAAAATTTTTTTTCATCCCTCTTTTTTTGTCAAATATTATGCTTAAATGAAATGAAATGAATGCAATTACATTAATATTTAAATTGTTACAAAAACAAGTATCAAAAGATTAATAAATAAATGTACAAGTTCCCTAGATGGTTTTACCTGCTAGTTCACGTAAAAAAAACAAAAACAAAAAACTTTCATTTTAAAATGTTTATAAATTTTCCAGTTAGCTGATTTCAATTCAGGCCCTCAAAAAAATAAATAAATAAATAAACAGGACTAAAATATAAATAGACCTTATGGTACACAGATTAGAACTACATAACAGGAAAATACTACACAGACATTTTGTGTATGTTGGTTGTAATAAAAATTGGAAATACGCACTAACTTAGCTATTTGTAAATTTCATACATACTGGCAGGTAAAAATGCCTTTTCTGTCCAACTCGGTGTCTATCGTCTAGCAGAGCCTGGAAATCAAAAGCCTCTGGGTTGCCAGGGGAGTTGCTAATCCCAGACTTAAAGGAACTGTGGTGGCAACAGAAGCACACTATTAGGAATAGACTAGCAGTTTGCTTGACTCAGTGCATCTAAATACACAAGGCTGGATTTATAGCTCTGTCTTCACTCCACTGCTTCCATCTTAGCAAATCAGCTTCTTTAAAAAAGAAAGCAGAAAGTCTCTGCTTTATCCTGTTCTTCCATGGTGTGTCCTACAGGATCTTCAGCATCAGGTTTATTTAAATGCAAGGCACTTAAATAAACCTGATGCATGATTTTGGTATGATTTTGATAGACAATCATGCCAAAGCCTCAAATTTAGGTTCATAAAGTGACTCTCTTTGAATGATCCAGTGAGGAAGTCTGGAGCAATGTCTAAGGGCAGTACCGTGGATACCTAGCAAACCAGCGCAATTTAAATGTAAAGTTCTCTGCCTGTCCAGCCGCTCTCTGTAGCAGCAGAAAGCAGCCACACACCATTTGACGTCCAGAGCACCTTTTCACGGTTCAGTCTTCACAGGTTTTCTCTGTGGAATGGAACTCTATATTATTAATGAAAAATTATCTAAAATATTTGAGAGAAAAATGACTGAGGTGCAATTCTATTGAACACACTGTTGACTGCTGTTTGTAACGCCACTTCATTTCCTTGGCACTGATTGGTTATTGTCCAAAGAGTGGAGATAATAAAGACTGTAGATGTTAGCTTGTACAGAGGTGCCAAGATGGCTTTCACTGTTCATACTTATTGTTGCATATTAAGATACATTTTAAGTTTGAATTATTAAAATTGGCAGTTATAAGCATTCTTACAGAGGTTCTCAACTTTGTGTGGATTTCATTTATGTGTGGGTAGTTGTGGTCCAAAACCTCACAAATGTCTGCAGGAATCCTGTGTGGTCTGTTTTGGTCAGGAAAGCAGACAACCTCCACCGAACACTGCAGATCCAGATGAGCCTGTCTCCATATATGGTTTTGGCTTCCTGTTTTTGAGAGAGCTGTGGCTGTAATGGCTGATGTTTTTGTGGAAAAATGCTAATCTGCTTTGAAAACTTGAAATTGAGAGGTTGATTATGATTGAGTTACACTTTGTATTTTCAATATTTGTAGATTTTATGTCTCTGAAAACCAGTTACCCTTTATATTGTCCTAGGCTTGTGGTGGTTTGACTTCTATCACTTCTATATGAGAGGTCTCAAAAGATCTGTAAGAAATAACACTTCAGTCAATCCTGCTATTAAAGTGACGGGCTGATGCCTTGATTTAGCAGAGTCAACCACCTTGATCTACTTCGACCTTTGTTCTTGTTAAACAAAACCACATCCAGAAGCTAAAGTCCATGTTTCCTATTCAGCTTTCTTGCAGCGATCGTCTTTCATCAGTCTGAATTCACAGTTGAGTGCACGTTTTATTTCCTATTATAAAAAGCCCATCATAGCAACTCATGACTGTTCGCTCCCATGCATTCTTGGAATGAACACTCACACACCTTGATGGTGGGAAGCAAAATGAGCTGATGCTCTTGCTCTGTTTACTCATGACTGTGTGCTGCGGGGTTGGAAGGAGCCACTCTGATAGCCTGCGCCATATGGTGCTCCCAGACAACACGCTTGGAAAGCAATGTGGTCAGGAATCTGCTCGGCTGCTATCTCGTGCTTCGGAAAGTGATGGAGTGGGAGAGGCGGTGGGTGGGGTGCGAGCTGGAAAGTCTGATTGCTCGGTTCCACCCACATTCATCACAGGGAGCCCGACGTCTGCATCTAATCAGATCACTACTGAAAGCTCCACCAAAATTTGATTAAAGGCCAGACTTTTTCTGTTTTACTAGCACTCTGTTCCACTTAACCAACCTTTCACCACCTGCCCCTGTAAACTTATCCTCTGCTGTAATGTTTATGCACGTCCTTATTGGCCGGGCTGTTAGAAAAGCAATATAACTGTCTTGTCTCCTGCTCCACCTCCACACCATCCCACAGTCTCAGGCCCATAAACGGGCATGACCTGTGAAACGAGAGAGGGCCTGGACTAGGCGGCTGTCCGGGAAAAGGACGGAGCTGATCTTCTGTGCTGCAGATCATCCAGTTAGGCCAATTAAGTTAAAGTGCTAGACCCATCAGTGCAGCTGTTTTATGCTCTTTGGTGATGCAACATTTCTATTAACTTCACAGTTTGTCACAGGACAACTCTGCTGAACTGATCGTGAACCAAGACTGCATGGTAGACACTCTTCAAATGTCTCAGAGCAAAGCCTGGGATCTTTTGAATAATTAAGTGAAGCGAACTTTATTTTCCAATTTACAGCTTGGCTGTCGGTTAGCTTTGGGCATTCCAGCTCAAGCTTTCAACAGTCTGGAGAGGACAGTTTGGATTGAGACACATTTCTTCTAGTGTATATAGGCCGATTAATTAGCTGTCATCAGAATGCCACTGGGGAGACTTCTCACAATGCAATAAATTTATTTATAAATAAAAAAATGTTCTGCCCAACTTGGTGCAGCAACAGATGGCATGCAATCAGTCATACAGTGTTGTGAACAGAACAAGGAAGTGACGAACAGTTGCTCTTGTACTGAAATTAAGTTTGTCTGCGGTGAGAGGCTGAAATTCCCGGCTTATAATTGGCTAATGGTTCATTCGTACGTCCATTTTCCAAACCCACTTATCCTAGCAGAGGATATCTGTCTTCAGCGGCCATTAACCAGAGACAGAGTTCACTCCAATCCAGGTCACCATTCAACTAACGGTCCGGCTAAAAACTAGTAATTGCAATTAGTGTTTTTAATTATCACACTACAATTTTAAAACAGCCATATTTTATACATAATTATCTACTTACCTTTTTTCTAGTGGCCTTTCATTACATCTGTAACTAGAACACTCTCTATAATCAAACCATCACAGGTTGTGTAAAATGATGTAGCAGTGAAAGGAAGCAGCTGAAACTCTCACTTTTTATTTAAAAAAATACTTCCATCTTTTACTTGCAAGTGTTTGTGTGCAGCAGTGTGTGCAAATATCGCCGCTCAACAATTTACTTAGCCCTAAAGCAAGGAACTTTAAGTAAACTTCCAAATGTGAGAATCTGAAATAGTGATTTTTTACAATCTGATATTTGCTTGGTTCAAACACTAAGAGTGGCTTCTGTAACTAATTGTCATTCAAGGGGGGTAATAGGGAGAGTGTTTGATATTTGAGTGTAATAAGACACATTTTATCAATTGAGAAACTTTATGCTAACAAACTACACCTGCTGTCATTTGCCAGTTCAGCGAATGTTTTTAATCCCCGCCCTTCAGTTTCTAGTTTATTTGCTTTATATCCAAGATCCTAATTGATTAAGACTGAAGTGAACACAGTTTCCTGTTTTGACTGTTTGATAAGAAATTTAATCTTTTTCACACTTTTTTCACAAATCTGAATACTTTCTTTTTTTCCTTGGAGAGGATGTTTGGAGTCTTCACTTCATGCTTTTCTGTTCTTTAGAACCAGTTGCACATCTGTTAAGCATATTGTTATAATTATTGTTATAACCAGTGGTGGAGAAAGTACTCAAAAATTTACTTAAGTAAAAGTACAAATACACAGACAAACATGTACTCCAGTAAAAGTAAAAGTACCACATTAACATTTGTACTTGAGTAAAAGTAAAAGTACTTGCTAATCGTTAATACAATATCATTAAGTGTACCTATCATATTTAATTTGAAAACATTACTAACCTGCCATTTTGATGAAAAATGCCACAGACAAAGCATGTTTTTATTGTGTTTACTCTCTGTAACATAGTTTAGACTTAGATATGTGATTCTATACATCATAATTTCAGGGATGGAAACATCTTGTCTCTTGTCCTAACATAGCATGAACTTCACTTTTTTTTGCCACTAGTGGCATTTGTTTTGAAATAAATCCAATAGAAAGGGGATGGAAAGAGGGGGGGGGGGGGGACATGCAACCAAGGAGCCACGTAGCAGTGTTGTAGTCAAGACCACCTAATCTGAGATCAAGTCAAGACCAAGACCAGCACCCTGCGCTACATGACACAATAAAATTAAGTCAAAATTGCTCCTCAAATTGATCTGAAAGATCCACATTCTCATACAACACCTAGATATTAAATACTTAGAGCTGAAATAACTTTAACCATTATCAAACTCTTCTTCAAACTCTTCTTTATTCTGCTTTGCTTCCATATCTGTGTCACAATCCGCAGGTCTCATGCCATCCCTGAAACATAACGCCCTGGGCGGCTGCCCATATTGCCCATGTTAGAAACCACTAATATCTGCATTAAATGTAGCAATTAAGAGAATGCGCTAATGGTCAACAAAACTCAACTATGAACACTGTCCAAGGCGCAACAAGCAAGAAGTAACCAAGCAGAAGAAGCACCGTGGCTGTTCTCACCC
>CAEGAE010001796.1:0-14114 GCA_903067095.1 Girardinus metallicus
TATATATATATATAAGAACTAAAATTGAGAGTTAAATTAAGGATTAATTAATTTAAAAATATGTAAAAGGCGTCCAGATCCAGTTTTTCTGTTCAGGTTTGCTGTTATTCAGACGGTTTCACGGTATTTACTCAAAAAGTTACACAACTGGTGCATTTTGTATCTTTATTTTAGTTAAGAAAGTTTATCTCTACATTTTATTGAAAGACGTTTCAATAAACACTTGTTATTTTTAGCCATAGCCCTCTGAGCGATAGCTCTGATTCCTTATTTAGACATGAGCCAATGTTAAGTTTATACGTTGCCTTGATTTAGACATAAATATTTCATCTCCAATAAAATTGCCTATGTTTAGATTAATGAAAACTGCTTTGATCTAAACCAGGTCTAATCTTAAACACATGGGCTATTTACATAGAAATAAACACAAACAGCTAAAAGTTATAAGAACTATGAAAAAAAAAAAGATATAAATCATTCAAAAGTATGAAACCCTGAGCCAGATTTTAATGTCAGTTTCATTTGATTCAGTTTGATTGAACTAGCCTCGTCGTTTTTTCTGTTACGGTACCAACTTCTTCTTTTTTTGAGTAGATATTTGAAATATTAAGCAAATAATTGCAAATATGGCAAATAATTACGTATTTGTAATGTGCTGGGACGCTCTTATTAATAATAACCCCAGAAATGACTTTCAGTTTGTTTTCATATGTAACTAAAATGTCAGCTGATCTGCATGAAACATATTCTCCTGTCAAAATGACTGAAGTACTGTGACTGAGTGGCCACTAAGACAAAGATGGACCAATGTCGACAGAAGGTCTCACAGGAAGTTGAGGATAGGAGTTTGTTTTGAATTTATCCTCCCCCAAAAAATAAAATAAAATAAATTAATGGCATGCAGTTAAGCACATACAAATATTCATGTTGTCTGAACAGAGCTTGTAAATGTTAAAGACGAGTGACCCAAAGATGGAGCCTTGTGGTACGCCGCATTTGATTTTTGTCCACTATGGTTCTGATTCTATGGTTAAGGGGACTTGTAAAAAAAAAAATTTATATGTATATACAAAGAGATTAAGAGGCCACCAATGTCTCAAAAAATTGAACTTCCTGTACATATCCCGAGCAAAAATCTGACTGACAAGCTTCTTTAGAATATGAGTGGATAAAATATTAAATATAGGTGAGCCAAACCTTTCTTTATTTAGTCTGCACATTGACAGCAAATTTCAATTCAACGTTTCAACATCAAATGGCTACTTTTTCAAAAATATCTTTGTGAAGTAAATCGATCTGTAGTTTTAAGTTTTACCTTAGTGCTGAAATCACAGAATCCACTCTGTACTTGGTTTCTGCCGAGCTCCTGCACACATATTTGGAAAATAAGTATAAAAATGCATTAGGTCTTTAGGTTCTTTTTGTCGTTTTATTCTTTAGAGCGATATAATTATAATATGCTCATATTAGCTGTTTAATTAATCTGCTGGGTTGGGAAATCTGCTGTCAGCTGCTCGTAGCTTGCCAACAAACCTTTCTAGGCGGTGTAAATATAAATTAATGGTGAGGTGTCGGTGTTTTTTCATAACTGGAAATATCTCCAAGCAATCTAATTTGCTTTTTGTAAGTAAGGGGAAAAGAATAGAAGTCCTCTTTCAGCAAACACGGCTTCCAGCAACAGATAGAGGAAGAGCACTACTTCCAGGGTTTAAATAGTTTTTCGCTTTTCAAACTATAGTTTAGTTTTTTTTCATTGAGTTTTTATTTGTCTAACTCAGTTTTAGTTTTTAATGTTTTGTGTTTGCTTGTTTATTATTAACAATAAACAATAGTCTAATCAATTATTGTCCAACAGCCAACTGACCCCAGCGTTTTCTCCTGACTTTTGCTGCCGCAATTTTGTGGACCAGCATAAGCACCAGTTTGACAGGCTAATAGAATCATAAACCCAAAAGCAAAGCCTATTGTAGCTATAATTTTGGTATGTTTTAGTTTAATAAACCCATGATAGTTATAGTTTTCCCCCATTAATTGTTTTTTTTTTTTTTTTAATCGTGAAAAAGTTTTCTCAATTTCAGTTTTCACTATTTCGTTAGCTTTAGTTAACTATGCTAACTTTAGCTGCTCCTACGATTAATTTTCCTGTCATCTTAAGAAAACCACAGCAATGTCTGTGCACCTCATTAACAGTACAATTGCAGAAGGAGTAAAACAGAGAATTGTTACAGTTTCAACCCATAGCTAGTCAGCTAGCTAGTTGTTTCAAACCCAAAGGTTCTGGTTCCCCATGCAGGAGGTGAAGCACACCCACGGAGGACACTCGGTAACTGAGAATGTCCCTGAGATGAGAAAAATGTTTTTCACCGTAGAGTTTGCCCCCCTCCCCTCCCCTCCCACACGCACACGCACACACACGCTCACTCCAGCTCCATCTCATCTCCAGAGGCTCTGCACTGCTGCAGTCTGCTGCCTCCAATATGAGGACTTCACTACATGCGCTGAATGCGTAACTAGGCGCGGATATACCAACAGACAGACTTCATTGGCTCAAAGCGAACGGCTCTATTTTTAATTACGCTCCATATTTTAGCGTTAATAAATCATTACCTCGTGGATTATTATTATTTTTTTGGGGGGTAATTACTGTAAACAAGTTATACAAACCGAGCGATGTGTTGGCTTCGTTTTGACGGAGCAAACCGAATCCTCTGGAAAATTGACTATTTGATCCTAAGGAGCCTCTGGGACCGGGAGACTTCCTATCATTGTTCACCATAATTACATCTCTTTACTGTACTCTTACACTAATAAAGCCACACTAAGTTGTTTTTGGCATCTACGGAATTAAGCTGGTAGGCTTGAAAGCGTTCGATGAATAAATGTATGTTTCACTGTTTTTGTTTTTTTATTATTATTGTTTTTTTTTGTGTGTGGGGGTGTTTGCGCGCGTGCGCGCGTGTGTGTGTGTGTGGTGGCAATGGATCAGAGAGTTAATTACAAAAAGTACACAAATAGTCCTCTGGAAAAACAACAAGATTAAAGACAACTGGCAATCTGAGCAAAAACATAATTAGCAGAGAAACCGAAACAGAAATGTTAAATGATTTTGGGGGTGGGGGGGGGGACAATATTCGTAATTAGGGCTTTCTGTAGACTTCTTTGCATAAATATATCAAACCCAGGTCAAGTGGAGTTTCCTTTTTTTTTTTTCTTCTCTCCACAATTTGCAGATTACCACAGCTGCTGCTTTCTGTTCTATCGATTCTGTTTTCATGTGGGCGTGATCCTGCCTGGTTCTGCAAAAAAATGCTAAATCTTACCAAATATTTTTGCTTTTAGTGTAAATATGTCATTACACTTAAAACTGGAGGAAACTAACTTGCAAATAACTTTTCAGCAAGATATAGGAGCTTGTTTTTTAGTAAACACTTTCTTGATTTAGATTTTTTTCTTTTAAAGGTAGTAGTTCCACTGGCAGATTATTTCACTTGTAATATCACTACATGTGATTATAACGAGTATCGATATTAAGCAACTAGCGCCTTAAAACAAGCTGCTGAAAAGTCACTTGTAGTAGACTTATTTTAAGTGCACTAATATATTTGCACTGAAGTAGACTTAAACACTTTAAGATTTAGTTTTTGTTGCTGTGTGGTATCATCGCCTTCATGGAGACCAAAGCTTTGTCCTCAAGGAAGCGGAACAATATGATTGGATTAGGGGATTAGAGAAGACCTCACTAAAACATGGCTCACTGGCCACATTACCTGATCCGAACCAGCCTGCATGAAGTCGACGGATAAAGAGAAACCATGCTTTTATTGTGAAAGCGAGCCACTTTTTGCAAAAACCGGCCTTTTTTTTTTTTGTTTGCTTGTTGTAAGGCAACAACGGGTGTGACAGAAAATGCCACTTTACAATTCACTTTCAGAAATGTCAGCGCACGACGGTTTTAAGACCATACAGATCACCAAGTCTGCAGTCAAACACGATGTTTTCTGTTCGGCTTGAGCTCAACAGGTTTAGTGTCACAGGGAGCTAACCAATGAGGAGCATTTTGCGCGCACAAAAAAAAGGAAAAAGAGGGTGTTTAGGCCTTTCAGACTTTCTTTTCAATCGCTCCTGTTTTGTCTGTGGTCGTGTTTGTACTTGGCTGAAAAATGAAATTCTCTTTAAACGCCAGCTCTCCAGCAGAAACCTGAAGGTTTTAGCTCACTTATCTGGAATTGTTCAGAGTTTCATCAACCTTGGCGTAAACTGTCCAAACAGCCAGCTTTTAAGGCAAAGTAATGCAATAGGGCTCCTGGAGTTTATTTGGGAATAAGCGGTGTTGCCTTTGTGCAGAAAAGGAAAAAAAAAATGGAGCTTTTACTCAATTATGGATATTTTATTTAGAAGAAAAGGTTTCTGTGTAACGTCAGCCACAAGTTTAGTTGGAGGGTTAGAGGCACAACCTCATTAAACACTTTATCAAGCTGTGACAATTGTTTATCCGTTAAAAAAACCCGAAATGTGTCCTTCTGTATTTGCTATTTGTGATCCCTGGACGATGGATATAAATTAGCAACGCTTCTAAAGCTACGTTAATCCTCGTGCCTGATGTGTTCATTAATGCTCATTATCCTCATTTAATCAAACTGGTCTGAACCCTGCACTTTTTACACCTCCATCTTAGTAAAATTATAGACACGGTGCATGTTATGTGCGCACGCGTCAGGCCGGTTCCGCTAACAGAATGAAACCTGGAGATGTCGCTGTTGTTCATTTGGTGCCTGGCGCCACAGCGAGCAGAAAAACAACGGAGAAGAACAACAACTCAAAACAACTCGCATTCTTTCTTTCTTTCTTTCTTTCTTTCTTTCTTTCTCGCGCTCCATGTCGGCAGTGCTACACGCAGACCTGTTGCCGTAGCGATCGACTCACAGCAGCTCCACCGTCGCATCAGGATTCAACACGCAAACATTTCCCACGCGTGCAACACATCGCTCAGTCTGTTACAGTGTTATGTTTTCAGGCTTGACATTTACTTTGGGATTATTAATACTCACTTCGGAACGCGTCTATGCGGAGAGTTGTATATTAAAGTTTCATAAAGTTTTGTAACTTCACTATTTTCACGTCTTTTTGTATGTCACAGCAGCCTGTATTTTCATGTTGTGTGTATTTCTTAAATCCACCTTAAACCTGGCTGGATATATTCATTGTAACAAGAAAGCCAAACTTCTATCATTATTATTTTTATCCGTATAAGTCTCATAAGGTGATCATTTATTTAAAATGAACAGAACAACAGCAGTGTATGGTTAAAGAGCTATTCAAAGGACTGCAGGCAGCATGTCTGCAAGTAGTTTGAATTTGTTGCAACAAATCTCCCAACCAGCGCTTTTAAAAGCTTCATAAGCATGCTCCGTCATGCAAAATTCATTATTTTTTTTGTCCCCTCTTTACCCCTGTTGCTTTACTTCAAACCGATATTTTCCCTTTTTTTCTTTTCTTAAACATGTACAAGGCGACGTGCTCCGCGGGTAGATTTAGACGGCATACCGGAGTCTGAGTCAGGTGTCATAAACACAGTCGAGACTTTAACGATTGTCGTTTCGTCCCTCGCGATGAAATTATTTATGATCTGCGACGGACACTGGCTTTCTGCTGGGTGAGCTACAACGGCGGAGTCTCCCCTCGGTGCAGTGAAAGGGGGGAAGCGTATATTATGTTCCACTTGAGAAGCTGAGTGAGATAAACAAATCACCATTTCCACCATGTTCGATTTAAAATTCTGTTCCCTTTTTGTATTGGATCCACATTCTGTGTGTGTTTGCTTTCTCTTACTCTTCAAAAGTGTTCGGCCTCTAATTAAGAATGATGAAATTCAAAGACACTTCGTCGATCCCAAAGGAAAATTAAATGTTGTTGTAACTCATATTCAGACTCTTTAAAGAGTTATTGTAGATGGCGATGGATGTTGGCAGGAAAGACCTCCTGCAGCAGTCTGCGTTACAGTGGCTTTCAAGAAGCCTCTGACTGTAGACTCTGTTTTTTCTAAGGCAGTCTCATGAAGAGCTGTGGGGATGTTTCCATTCAACAGGGACGGAGATGTTGGATAAATTTAAAAGGAAGATGGTTGCAGTTTGACTGAGTTGGGCTGTTTTTGCAAAGAATGGGCAGGAATGTCAGCTAATGTATTTGCAAAGCTGGTAGAGTTACGCCCCAAAAGACTCGCATTGCATGTTCAAATTTCCAGATTTTTGTTTAGAAAATTAAAAAAAAAAAAATCTTTTTTTTCCCCTTTCCTCATCAAAATATGCCCTGCTTTTGTTGGTTTGCCGTAAAATGGCATTTCTGGCAGTAGTGGTGTGATTAAAAAAAAAAAAAATGTTTAAGATGTAAGAATGGTTTTGCATGCCGGTGTATTTTGCCATTTCTTCTGGATTACTCAGCAAAAGTCTCCCTTTATTCTTGAATTTTGTCTCTATTTTATAAATATATATTTTGTTTGATTTGTTTGATCAGAACCCACCGTCATAACCACTGTAAACTGTTAAACATAGTTCAAACATATTTTTTGCATCTGACATTTTATCCTCCCATAAAACCTGTAAGTGGACAGAATAATTATCCATCGTAGCTTTTGTTTCCCTTTACTCGCCGCCGTTCGTCCGTAAGACTGCTAAGCCAATGTGTTTGCTCCGTCTTGTTTCCATGGCATCGGGTTAGAGAAAAGAAATATCACTCAAACCGGCAGATAAGTCAAATCTCTCTCTGAGTCATTAAAGAAAAATGAAAGAAAGTAAAAGGGAAAACAGCTTTTTGTACATGGAAGGAAAAAATATGTTTTTTTATTTTGCTCATTGATCCACTAAGCCACTCCCTGCGTAGGCCCTTGCTGCTGTAATTATTACAGCGGAGATGAAAAATCACTGGCTAATCATTCCTTGTCTGAGGAGAAAATGCAGCTTCTGCTGGCGCCTGGGCAAGCTGTGATGTATATGATAGCCTGCACTCCATTTGTGAGACATGACTAACAACATGCGTTCAGTACTCTGCCCCAGTGTGCAGTCTGGCAGATTGCGTTTAATGTATTTAAGCGGTAGACGGGGGTTGAATCGGTGGCCCGTGAGATGCGCGGTTACATCAGAGCCTGAAAAGCGTGAAATGAATGCCGAGCATTGTCATGCAGAAACGCGCCGATCGGGAGCCGTAACCCCGTACTCCCATTCCTCAAGGTGACAGTTTCCTGGTGTCCTTCCAGCTCGGGAAAAATCCAGAGGTTGCCGTTTGTTTGTTTGTTTCAAAAGGGACAACGCACATCACAAAATATGCCAGAGTTAGCCGTAAAGGCTGGCTTTCATCTGTAGTTCCCTCAGTGTACAACCGATATAAATCCGATACATTACAGGGCAAAACAGACAAGTTAAACTTCTACTATCAGGAAAAAGAATAATGATAATAATACCAAATGAAGCACCTTTTTTTTTTTTTTTTAACCCCCAAAAAACATATCTGGTTACAAATTTAAAATGAATAACAAGCCATATAGTAAAAAGCTCTCCACAATACAAATACATAAAAAAATAGAATGACAATAATAATCACATGATCGCTGCCTGCATATTTGATTGACTTCGAGCCATAATTTTAAGTTGGTAGGAAATGTTTTAAAGGGGAAGTATTATGTATTTTCCAGACACAGTTACCTTCAGTTACTAGAAATGCTATATACATATATATTGACTTAATAATATAAACGCCTTGAAACTGGGCCTCTGTCTTTTTAAAAAACTCCTGCTCTTTCTGAAACTCCGCCTTCAGGAAGTTGTCACAACATGGCTCCTTTATTAGCCCCTTAGCAACGTTTTTACCATTGTTTCACTGACAAGTAGCTCCTACAATGAGCTCAGAATCGCAGTTCCGCCAGGCGTTTGCTAATTGCTGCTGGCTAGTCTGAAGGAGCTGAGTGGGGGCGTCACGGAGGACGGCTGGTCTGTGAGGCAGAAGCTCAGAAGTTTGGAAATTGCGGCTGCCATGGGAGATTAATGGAATTCTCAAGCACGCATGAAAGAATCAAGGCGACGCTCCACGTGTGTTTTTGATCAAGGAATATCACTTCAAACTCAAAACAGTTGATATGAGATAAAACTGCACGTTTAAAAGACCAACACGTTCTTACACTCTCTGCGGCATTTTATTCCAGTCGTGAGAAGCATTCCCTGAAAACTGACCAAATGTAGTTCATCTAAGAAGTACATCAACCCAATCTGGAACCCCCCACTGAGAACACGGTGGGAAGATGAATCGCACCAAGTGTAGGGAGATTCTGGGAAAAATAACCTGCTAGCGGCTATAAAAGGAGACTGACCTTCCAACAGGAGCTCGATGCTAAACATCAGAGCTGCATTCAAACGGTTTAGATCAAAGCGTAGTCGTGTGTTAGAACGTCCTGGTCAATGACCAATTCCTTTTCAACTCAAATTTGGGCTGATCGGAAAGGAGCCAGTGGATGTATTCACACTTGAGATAAATCTGCACGTCCTTTTGAGCCATCGCTCGTGTTTTGATGCTGGTTGAGCCTTGATGGATCAAAGTGCACTCACCCTTACATTCAAGACTGCAATATTCATTTCTAAATTGTTGACATGCTGTAAGATAGAACTATTCTGTTTCATAAAAAAAATCCCTTCTGGCTAACAAATAAGAAGTTTCAAAGCAAGACATTTTAGCATTCAATTGTTTTTTTTTTTTTTCTGCAGATTACATCCTCATCCTCATTGTTCACAGAAAAGTATACATTTCTAAAAGAAACGACAGTATAATGTAACACGGGGATCATTAAAGGAGGTAATTATTTCCTGCTGCAGCAGAGAGCGTCGCATGTCTGATAAAGACTTGATTTCGCCACATCCGTATTGCTAATCCATTGCAGCAATTTGCTTAGCGGCTGTCTGGTTCTCCTCCTCGTGGTCCTGAATGTCAATCTGCAGACCTCCCCCACACTCAGGCGGCGGCGAGCGGCAACGCCGCGCTAATTAGCCGACCCTCTGGAGTAGCCGCAGCCCTCCCAGCGGCGTCCACGCCGAGCAGAATCATTAAGGGAGGAGGGAGGAGGAGCCGCGCCTCTCCTGCAAGACGAGCAAAACGCTCGGGTAGTTTCGCCTTAGCGTTCCCTTTGTCGCGCTGTGGAACAGGGAGCCAATGTTGTCATCAATACCAACACCTAGACACATCCGTTCTTGTGTTGTTTTCTTCTTCTTCTTCTTTGTTTTTTTTCACCCCAGCTTAATGGAAATTTTATGAGAATCTCATAATTACAATTCCTCGTTCGAGTGAGCGGAGTTTGAGTTGTAGATTTGTGTAACAATAAATAAAGACCAATGTGTGGATGTTGAATCTGCTTCGGGTTGGGATTGGTGAGTGTGTGTGTGTTTTCCCATGTTTACCCTTGACTGTGTGTGGTACAGGAAGGCATGCTGCCTAGTTTTTAAAACAGATATTCTTTCAGTCTCACTTTTTCACAAATGTAATAACCAACTTCTTCCCACTTGGCCTTGCTGCCTTTTTTTTTTTTTTTTTTGATGGCTTATTTCTGCTATTTTGTTTATATATTTATTAATTTATTTTAGTACACCTCTCACCTCATCCCCTCCACAACAATCCAATTTTAGTTGACATTTCTTGTCAAGATGCGAAGAATGACCTTTGGAAATAGAGCACTCCCTGCCTGAGACGTGAGGAGGTCTCGTTGTGCGCGCCGGAACAATCCTCTCCACTTACTTGGACGCAAGGACGGAGCAACCGAAAAATACTAATTGAAAGGCACTTGTGTATTTCTGGAACATACGTAAGTGTGGTTTGCAATTACATCCAGGTATTTACGCACACGGTAAAAAAAACAAACAAAAAACTAGTGCCCTGGTCACAAACAACTTAAGTAAGGATCTGGGTTTTTGTGTGATTATTAGTTAATATAGTCCCTGTATTGTCTTGTCGAGTCCCTGATCAGACCCACCTGTCTCTTGTTCCCTCGATTATTCTGCTATGTATTTATACTCACTTGCATCTGTGTTTCCCTGCTGGACCTTTGTCATTTGTCATTGTTGTCTTCCTGAGTTCTGTCCCGTTCCTCACCTGTGGTTCCTGGCATCAAGTTCTGTTCGGACATCATTAAATGGGTTTTCCACTTCATCCCGGGCCTCTCCGCGTTTAAATCCTCACCAACAAACCACCACTTCAGGACATATTAGCTCTGCTACAAATCTTCAGTGGGACTGAGATCAGGGCTTTGTGAAAGCCACTCACTGTTCCCATCTAGAAATGACCCATTTGTGTCATAACATCCTGGTGATGTCTTCATATCTGGTCTTAAATGCTCTGTACTTTACTGTTACCATGTTTTACACCATATACTGTCCTCCTCATGGTGCTATCCTCAAGTGCACCAGTCCCTCACTAAGCAGGGGGTGGACATGCTGCCACCCCCTGTACTTCACAGTTATGATGTTTTTCTTATGTTTGGAAGGTTGTTATTCCTACAAATGTAACTGGTTACTTTGGCCAACGCTTCAATTCCAGTGTCATCAATCTACAGGACATACCTAAAACCTCACAAATTTGTCTCTGTTTGTAACTGCAACCTGTACTCTGGCTTTTTATGTTGCTTTTGGAGTAGTAGCTTCTTCCTCTCTCAGTGACATTTCAGTCTATGTCCGGAAAGGAATTGTTTTTTTTTTATAGCTTATTCCGCTTTCTAACAGGCTTGAGCTAGCATTCTCATTGGGCTGTTTTGCTTTTATTCTAGATTTATATGTACATTTTGAATGAAAATACTTTAGCAGTAGCTCAAACCAGGCTTCTGGGAGGCTAGCAAGAAATTCTGTTTAAAGCGGCTCACGTCTGGTTTCATGTCAGACACTAAGAAAACGGAGGTTATGCGTCTTCTTACTTTTTGTACATATCCAGTTTCATCTTTAATGGAGGTGATGAAGCTTGAAGCGACAAGATGTAAAATAGCTCTAATGTCCAACTTGAAGGGACATTAGGGCCTTGTTGGACTTTATTTAATGGGAGTCTTGTAATCATCCAAATGCTGGTTAGCTTAATTTAGTGGGAAAAAAGGAGAACACTGAAAACAGTTAGCTGTGTTGTGTGTTAACAGAACAAAATCTGCTACCAGCGCCACTATAGCTCACTAATTATAATGCTGTATCTGGCTTCTCGTTTCTAGCTTCAAGCCAGCTAGCTAGACAAACAAAGTCTGTGCTAACGCTACAGAGGAAGGGCTCATTGGGCTCCGTGGTTGTCCATCTGCTCTATATTGGCATTATTCACAGCTTTATTAACACTTATCTACCTATTACAGCTTTGGACTCTCTAAAGTCTCTAAAATATGTTGAGCAGTTTGAAACGTTGGCTGCTCTTGACTTGTCAGTTTGGGTTAAAAATAAAACGTGCAGCCGTGAAGTTCAGTGTTAAGATATTTAATGTTGCCCAGTGCACTCAATTTATAGTATTATTGTTTTTGCACATTCCTTTTTTATTCTTTATCAGCATCAGAACATAAGCTATCACATGACTACATGGAAGAGTGTGTGGAGAAGTGGATTTCCATTTTTCATAACCTTATAGTACCAGTGTGAAATACATGGAGATACTCATGCCAGATGATAAAGAGGAGTCTTTTTTTTAGGCTACACTATTCTCAGTCCTTTAAATTGTTTGCCCTGATGTTTTAACCGGACCTTTAGTTTAATCAATATTGAAACATCCAAACTTTAGACAAAAACTACAATTTTAAGCCATTCATATATTCAATACATTTGAATATATGTTTCTGATGATGCTTGCTTGTCAGATTTAAAGTATCCTTAACAAATCGAGGCCTTTAAGCTGGTCTTAAGCATACGTTTAATTAAGCACACATTGATGTATGCCATTGAAGCAGCTTTGGTACCTTTGGCAATGTGGGCAGGTGCCAAGTCCTGCTGCAGAATGAAATCGACATCTCCATACAGCTTGTCAGCAGAGGGAAGCATTAAGTGCTCTAGAATTTCCTGGTAGACGGCTGCTTTGACTGTGGACTTCAGAAAACATGGCGGACCAATACCAATGGATGACACGGCGATCTAAGCCATCGCTGACTGTGGAAACTTCACACTGGATTTCAACCTTGATACTCTTCAAACTTCCTCCAGACTCAGGAGGCTAGTCCAATTTCTTTTGAAATTGGCCAGTCAGTTTTGAGACAACAGCCTTTACTGTTGTCTCTGGTTCAGGAGTGGCTTGACACCGGGAGTGTGACATTTGTCGTCTATGTGTCGGATTCGTCTGTGTGGTGGTGCTTCTGAAATAAATTTGAATTGACAATCCTCTGTTGCACTTTTTCCACCACACTTCTTCCTTCAATTCAGTTTTTTGGTAATATACTTGGATGCAGAACTGAGTGAACAACCATCTTCTTTAGCAATGACCTTTTGTGTCTTACCTGCCGTGTGACGGTGGCCGATGACTGTCTTATGGACGTCTGTCCAGTCGGCAGTCTTCCCAATCATTGTGTGGGCCACTGACCCAGAGTGAAAGACTGTTTAAAGGCTCGGGAAACCTTTGCAGGTGAATTTAGTTCATTAGCTGACTAGACTGTGACACCGTGAGTTTTCATTTTTCACTGTATTCTGATATTCGGAGACACTTAAGTTTTGGGTTTTCATCATCTGTAAGCCAGAAACATCAAAATTACAAGAAGTGCACTGCAAAAACACAAAGTCTCACCATGCATCTTTGGTCTAGTCTCTTGTACAAATGCTTTAGTACACCTGAAAGAAGACAAAACGAGAGTAACTTTTCAGCACAATATTGGAGCTTGTTTTAAGTCAGTAATTCCTTGATATTGATCAAAAAGTACTAGTTCCACAGGCAGATTATTCAAGCCAAGCATTTCTTATGAGTGAAACAATCTGCCAGTGGATCTAGCACGTTTTCATCAATAATAAGGAATTGTTGACTTAAAACAAGCTCCCATTTCTTGCTGAGGAGTTACTTGTGAGTTGCTTTTCTTATTTCAAGTGCAATAAAAATATTTGCACTAGAAACTAGACCAAAAATCTTGAGTAAGATATTGTGTTTTTGAAGTGTAAAGCCTTGGAATATATCACTACATGTCTGATGTTTCTACATGAAATATGAGTTTCAGCTTCCTCAAATGACTGCATTGCACGATTACGCAACATTCTAATTATATGAGCCTGTGTATGTACCTGTTTATGCAAGCTGGCATAAAAAATATGTTCCTTTAAATGTCTTCTGATGCCTTCACTGTACATTTCCCTCCAGTCTTGGACAGAGATGGCCTACACATCTTAAGCATCAGTTGTGAGCAGGGGTATTATACAATTATGGACCAAATATTGACAGCTACTTGTTGTATAATTAAACTTGACAGAATACAGCTGGATACATTCTTAAATTGGTGCTGATGGACAGCATAATGGCGCTGCGTTTAGTGAGAATAGTTTGTCATCAAGAACTGTCGGTGTGGACTTAGAACGCTATCAAAAATATCCGCTTACCTGCTTTTGGACTGAACCCTCAAACCATGATGAGCAGCTGTCTCTGTGTGGCAAACGTGAACATTGACTCGTTGACGGTAAGAGTCTATAAATAATAGACGTTGTTGTCAGCATCCCCCAACAGTAGCAGCTTTAATTAAAACGTGTGGTAACTTTCTGCTGCCTGGCTTTGCAATTCTCCACACGAAGTCGCTCAAATGTTAGTGTTCAGTCATTCTTACGTGGCTGTCTTTGACGGTAAACGTAGTCCGCAGACCGTCGGTCTGATGCGCGGGCACAGCTGAACGGTGCCGTATTTGCGTGCGTTGTTCTCGCGCATAAACAATCTGAGGCACGCGGTCCAACGTGTACACTCGCATGTCATTCGGCGCGCGCCTATTTAAAGACGTCTGGTCTGACTGAGTCTCTATTTCGGGGTGTTTGAGTTGACGCAAGTGTTGAGTGGCCCCGCTCTTCATCAGCTAACGAGCTCGCCCACTTTCCCACCCCCCCCCCCCCCCCCCCCCCCCCCCCCCCCCCCCCCCCCCCCCCCCCCCCCCCCCCCCCCCCCCCCCCCCC
>CAEGAE010001800.1:0-63586 GCA_903067095.1 Girardinus metallicus
TATCTATCTATCTATCTATCTATCTATCTATCTATCTATCTATCTATCTATCTATCTATCTATCTATCTATCTATCTGGAGCATATATGTACTACATGCAAAATGTATATCTCAATGAACAACTAATGAATTAATAATAAATGTATCCCATTTAAATCCGAATCAATCTCAAAGTTTATGCTGTTGATATGCGTACAGGAACACAACCATACTGTAAACAAACTTGAATCATAAGAAAAACACTCTTGATTAAAGTGGTACCTAGAAACAGGTTTGAAATACATCCCGTCTCTTCATGGACAGTAATCCAGTTATCCATTTATTCTGCAGAGCTTTCGAACCAAAAACCACTTAATTATGTTTCCTGATGAACAAAGATGCAGTGAATTAATCAAGTTAGTAAAATACTTTTTTACTACGTTTCCCCGATCACATAGCTTTACTAGAACAGACAACAAAATTAAATGAAAATAACTGCCCTTTTTGACAGATTAGTTTATCTCCAAGTGAATTTGTGTTACATTTCTTGTCAGAGGAATTAAAAATAAAATTTATAGATCAGACTGTTTGATGTGAAGAGGTATCTGTGGTGAATAATACAGCACCCCGTCCTAATGAAATGGGCAAAAGGTGTTTGATTGTATCTGCCCTTGTGGTCCTTCTCTGTGTCCACACTTTCTGGCTACTTAACATGCACATTTGTCTTTTTAACATTTTAACAATACGCATAAATACAACACATCCAAGCACTGGCAATACACCACTAACACTGACACTGATGTTCCATTGCAGTTTTTGTTAATTTTATTTTTTAATAAATGTTTCCATTATGCACCTTTACTCGTGTCATGGTCTCCTGTTTTTGTTATGACCATCAGCCATTTGTAACAATGTACTAAGTATTACTTACCACACTATAGCATTTATAATACTTTTAAATTCTAATTTATGTTCATTATTCAGTGTCTGTTCTCCTAAATACGAATTGAAAAACACAACTGTCAGTGCATATTAATCAGCAACAGTAAATAGAACAGCTGTGATGACTCAGGGGTGTCAGTTTATTAACCCAACAGATATTAAGATTTAGCTGCTAATTAATACAAACTTGACAATTTCACAGAAGTTAAAAGTAGTTTGTTTTTCATATTCCAATTAAACATGCGGTGGTCATTTTATTGCTTTGCTCTTTTTACTGCAGCTTTGAGCCATTTTAGACACGCAGCAGAAACCGTAAAACTTTATATTTAGAAAGTATGTAATATCTTATAAATGTGTATTATTCTAAATGGACTATTGAGGTGCATTTGAACAAATGCACCCTTGTACACAAGTGATGGTTAATCATAGAAAAGCCAAATATGGAAAGCTGTTCATACACTGCCTTCACCTCTATGAAGAGACAGAATTACTCCAGTTTCTTTGTCCCTCCAGGCCAGTCTGTATGATGGATTAATTAATATGTGAATTTATTTGGATTATTTAATATGTTTACTCATTTAGGTGCATCTTAGAGTCCTTGCTTATATATCTCGCAGAGGCATATTGTAGACAATGCCTCTGCGAGGCATAAGAAGACTAAGTCTTCTTATGCCTCTTATGCAGAGGCATAAGAAGACTTAGTTTTTAAGTCTTCTATTTAAAAACTAAACTTAAAACAACTTTATAAAATTTCATCACATTCCAGAATGAGATTGTTCTCTATATTTTCAGTTAAAAATGACTCTTAGGAAGCTTCAACCATGTCAGTTCAATCCAGGAAAAGATGTAACCTCTTAGATCTATTCTGTGTTTATTGACTCCGTCGCAGCACAGTACAGCTGAGATCCACTACATGCAGCTCTCACTCATCAATGGGCTCCGCCGTGTCACTACCTGTAAAAAAAAACAGGTGCTGGCCAGAAGCAATGTCCACAGAGCCAGCCAATCTCCTCTGCGACCTATGAGGCCAAACCCTGCAGATGTCAATGGAAAACAGAATTCAAGGAAGCTTGAGAGGTTCATCTCATCTCTGCTGTTAATACATTGTGTTCCACTGATTATATTTTTTTCTGCTGCAGGAATGGAACGGCATATCATGCCGATCAGTCTTCTTCATCTGGCGATCATACAAACTGCCCTTTCATTGCTTCCGGCTACTATATGTTCCCTTTCTACTGCAGTCTGAGATCACCACCTTTCAGATGTTCAGCTAGCTGTACTAGCAGGTCTAGGAAACAGCTGATAGGCCACTTCCAGGCACACCCACAACTCCACAGGTGACAGTCGTCAAGCAATGTCAAGCTATTTCTCCAGGTCCAAATAACCATAGTGGATTAAAACTATGATGTTTTATTGCACATGCAGTAAAAATAAAATTTGAGTAAAAATCATACACATGAAATTAAAACAGTTAAACACATGCATTATTACACTATCAGAATAAACTCAGTTAATAACAAATTTCCACTGTGTGAATATTGACAGATATGTGCCCTGCATGTGCTTTGTGTGACAGAAAATTAGTGCCCTAAAAAAAATAAAACTCCATCATGAAACAGAGGGATACTTTTTAAAGGGAAGCTGGTCACAGTAGACGGGAAGGTGTATGATGCAAAATCTTGTAAGAGAACCTGTAAAATGCTGCAAAAGACTTGAATGTGGCTAAATTCAATTGAGAATCTGTATAAAAATATGAAAATTTACACTCTGCACGCAGTCTTAGTGAGGATTAACTTCTTGGCAAATGTAAATGTCAGGTTTAAATAAGCTCCAGCATGGTGCTTATGATATCATACATGTCAGTTCTAAAAGGATAATGAGAAGAGGCAGCTCTGTCTGTAAGAAAACCACCAGTTGTACCACAGCTTGAGAATCTAAGACCAACCTAGAGAACGTGCATGTAACTCGAGCCTTATGACAAATATTTGAAATTACAAAAGCAACAGCACATAGTACAAGACATTTATACAGAATTTTTAGAATATATTTATTTCCTTCAATATCATCCAAACAGTGATTGTTGAACTCTTATTAATAATTATCCTTGCACCCAAAAAATATATTTGTACGTTTTATACACTACATATACATAAATATTCGGTTAGAATCACGTCAGAATATTCGCATTTTCAAATAAACATAAAAACAGTGAAAATATTTGAAAACATGGTTTGTTAATAGTATTAAAAAAATTTCAAAATCATTGACTCGAGTTTCTTTTGAAAGCTTGTGAGAATTTCAAAATAATTGAAATTATTTTGAAATAATTTTCAAAATTATTTTGAGAATTATTTTTCAAAATTATTTTGAAAATAAAAATTATTTTGAAAAATAATGCATTATATTTTACAAATATAAAAGAAAATATAAGGCATAATTTTCAGTTCTCAGTAGTTTGAAAACTTAAATGAGAAGTTCTGCCGAGTATAAAATAATACTAATTAATTTCCAATGATGACACACTTCCTCATGCCCAAACATGATGTGTTGCTGTACAATACAACAAATGTAATTCAAAACAAAAGCATAATTGGCACAACATTTTTAAGCCGTGATTTTGCTTACATTAATTCCATATTCTGCCATTCCAGATCATCGTCGTCCTGAAACAAAGGGATAGATGAAATGATAGTGGCTAACTCACCCAGGACTTGTTCCAGGTTGTGTGCCGCTTCCCTGACTGATTTGACAAATTTCATGATCTCAGATTTGGTTTCAGCTGGTGGGGAAGATGCCTCCTCTGCCACACGGTCACTTTCACCATTGTCAGACTCTTGCATCAGTGAGTTTGACAACAGTGTTGCCTGATCAGAGACTGACAGTGAGTCTCCAGTTTCAGACTCAGAGGCAGAAGGAGGTTCAATTCGCTTCTCTGCTTCCCTGGCTTCCTTAATGTGCTGAATCTCTTTTGCATCCATAGCAATGAAGAAAATATCCACAGCTACAAACAAACCAGACAGCACACCTGTTGCCACTTCTGCCACACGCACTGCCCTTGATGTTTGTGCAGCAAGCTGGCCAATGTTAGCCACTCTAACCAACCGGACCAGTTCGGCAATGCCACCAAGCCCTTTTCCAGCCCTAATGCCAACTCTCCTCAGGTTTTCCTCTGTAAACGTGCTATCAGAGCCAGGTGTTTGTGGACACTGGCTGTTGATGGCCTGCAGACCACTGTTAATCTCCAAGAGCCACGTCACCACTGCACTAATTTTCTGTTGTATTTCTTTAATGATGCTGCGAACTGCTTTACGATCAGAAGACTGGTTGACCATATTTGTGATGTTTGAGACACCAGCAGTGACCCCACCAAAAGCACCCACCCCCACACCAACTCCAGTGACAATAAGTGAGGCTCCTAAAGTGAAGGGTGCCAGAACAAGCCCCACTATGGATGTAATTCCTCCCACGGCTCCAATCACTCCTCCTGTTAGGCTGCCGATGGTAGCGCCTTCATGAACACGCTCCAGACCATCTGCCAGAGCTCTCAGCTTCTTCAGCTTCATGTGAAGATCCTCCACAGTTGTTTGGCACTAAAAGAATAAATGAGAAACAAACACAGTCAGTTTCTGAAACCACACAAAAAGAAAACCTTGTAGAAACACACCTGAGATCAGTGCAACTTGCTGATGAGGCTGCGCTCTATGCACTACCTAATGCCCCATGCGTCTCTTTTCTAACACACCTGAATCAAATGGATTGCTTGTTACCAGGCCTCCACAGAATCTGAGGCCGACTGAGAGAATTCAGCTATTTGATTCTGGTGAATAGATGCAGAGATGAATGTTTCTGAACATTAGCTCTTGAGGACTTTACTTGGGCACCTCTAGGCTACACTGCAATAAGTAGAAAAATGGAAACATCATACCTTAGTTCCAAGACACTTGATAATGATAGGGCGCAGTAGGATCTCACTGGCTGTTGGTCTTTCTTCAGGCTCTTTTTTCAGAAGATCACTCAAGAGATCACAAAGCTCAAATGAAAATTGGCTTGGAAGAGGCTTGTAATCACCACTAATTATCTTAGGCATGAGCTTGATTGTAGTGTCTTCAAAGAACTGAAAAGCATAAATTCAATACCAGGCAAGGTTTTATAACTTTCAACATATAAGCAAATTTTTTGTCACTGTATAAAACGCATGTACTAAAGTCCTGAGAGCCAAATTTAAAAGAACAATTGAAAGGCCTGCTGTTCTAATATAATTTTGACCAATTGTATTTTGTATCAGAGCTGTAGACAATATCCACAAGTAAAAATAAAACCACACAAAAAAATCCCTTCAATGCTGACTTTCATCCAAAACTAGGCAGACATTGTTTTGTTTACATTTTTCAAGTCAGTGTTGTTAACTTACCGCTTTCTGTTTCGTGCAGAGCTCATAGAGTATGCACCCCAGCGACCAGATGTCACTAGAAAAATACATGACAAACACGAGAAAAAAATCTCAAAATATTTAATATCATGAATCTACTGTTGAGGTGACTATGCATCTTTGATTTTATAAAATGAGTGGTAATTGTGCAATATGTTCTATTTTTCTTCTGATTGGTATATTAATACAAAAAAGATACAATTATGTAACACAGCTTATTTATATATTCATATGCAAATGTGATGCAGCCAATTTTATATCAATTTATGCTTTCAATGGTGGATGAAAAAGGATTCTGTTATGTTTTCAAGTTAACTCAAAGCTAGAGAAAAACTAAAAGAAAAAAAGAATTGCTTTTTTTCAGCTTTTCACATGTTAACACATATTACCAATATCAAATGGGATTGCTGCATATGATAGCTGTGGCTACAATGTAGTAGCTTACCATCACCAGTGTGTGATTGTTTGCATGAATGTAGTGTGAAGCGCTTTGGAGTTCTCTGGACTTGATAAAGTGCTTTACAAGTACATATCATTTTACCATTTACCATGATGGACTGAGGGGAGGACCCCCAAAGGTTCATATGATCGTTAGTTTTTTTTTTTTTTTTTTTATAGCCAGTTGTGTTATTCACATATTTCCAATCTTTCTAATGTACTTTTCAACTTTTATTTTTTGTAGTAACAGGCCTACTTGAATGATATTATCCAATAACTCTTATTCTTATAGGCTGGACAAAAGAAATGCATAATCTACAACAAGATATAGTAAGGGGAAATTATCAAATGCCTATAAAACCTACTAGCAAACTCTATAAAACACCAAAATGCAACCTTAAACAAATTTAATATTGCTGTAAAAAAAAAAGTACCTTTTTGCATCATAAGTTCCCCCCGTGAAGACTTCAGGAGCCAGGTAATTTATTGTTGGATTTGAGTTTGTGGCAGACTGGCCTTTTGAACTGTGAGAAAAACATAAAATATATAATTCACATTTTAAATTTCTTCATTGAAAACAAGCTGACAAACATGACAAATTCCTATTTAGCAGTATAACATGTTATTGGTATTTTGTGACTCCATAGAGGTATTATAAACATGAACAGGATGTTCAATGAAAACATCCAATGATTGCTACAATTATTGTAAAACTAGAGGTAGGTGTTGGCAGACTAAAGATTTTGAGAATAATATTACCTTTCATGAATATTTCCAAATCCACCCAAACGCACCAATCCAAATTCTGACAACAATATGTTCTATAGAAAACGGAAAATGTTGTCTATAATAAATAGTTAAAGCAGGGTAAACATTTTAAGTATTTCAAAAGATTATGTTGAATGTCTTGTCAGTCCATTACAACATCATTATATTGAGAAGATAAGATAATTTGTGAGTTCTTTTTTATTGTTAAAATGCAAAATTAGAATTCAGCCTTTCCACTTGTTTGTGTAATATGTGCAATACCTTTGGAATCAGATCTTTGTGAAGCAAATGCGCCTCATGAATGGCTTTGAGAGCCATACAGATTTCAACAATCCAGCTTAGTACCTAGGTAACAGAGAGTAAATAAAAAAGGCATGAATTTCCCTTCTCTTGGCATCAAAAATCTGAATTCCGTCACAATCTCAATAAAAGGTGTCTTAAAATGTATTTAGTATACCTCACACTCTTGTGGCAACTCTTCTGGATTCTTTCCAACAACATCAGCAAGACTCCCACCCTGGCACTCCTTCATTATTATGTAGTAAATGTTTTGAGTTTCATCTTAATGACACACACAAGTATTTTTAGTTTAGCTATTTTTCATCGTCAACTAGGTTGTGGAAAAACTAAGGATGCAACTTAATAGGTTGTTGTATAGCTTCTTTCCTTAAAATCTTGTTGGGTAACAGCAAGACGGGTTAGTTAGTGTCCCAGAAATGTTAAACTGTGAAAATGTCATATCCTGTTGTATTGTGAGCTCTGATTTGTAAAATGTTTGCAAAAAAACATTCCTTATGTAGCAGTCTTCTGTACAATACTGCTATATTAGGAAGTTCAAATGTGCACAAAATACACACCAGTCTATGAAATTATATATATTTCAAAGAAAATAAAGTTGAAATAGCAAGAGCCTTGAAAGTTAAACAGAAAATTATGCATTTGCAAAGCTTGTTTTGAGTTATATGTTTTTTGTTTTTTAAATTTATTAGGTCTGAGACAGACAAAAAGCTCACAGAGCTCATGTAAATATACATTTTTGAATTTCATATAGTGTCCTCTAAGAATTTACTATATCCATCCACCCATATACCCTCTTGTTGTTGTCATGTCACTGGTGCCAATCTCTTGCAGTCATTTGGTGAGAGATGGGGTACACCCTGGACAGTTTGACAATTCATCACAAGAAAAAACAGAGGCATACAGGACAAACAACCATGCAGACACACACAGCCATACCTAAGGGCAATGTAGACCTAGCAGTCGTGTTTCGACTGCGTGAAAAAGTCGATGAACCCGCAGAGAATCAACTCGTGTATAATTGAAAATTATATCCTCTAACCTTGAACCCATTTTCATTCTGTGGCTATGTTGCTACTTTTTCATATTTCAACATTTCTAACTAAAAAATTGATAAAAATATTCATTAAAACATGGTTTAAACATATAAAGCAACATACCTTTAAACGAGTTTCTTATATTTATAAGATGAGGGTGGTTTGTTTGCCGAAGAACTTCAATCTCTGACATTAGTGCAGCAAGAGCTTGTCTGGGAAGCTGCAAGGCAAAGCATGGTTGCAAGATAGTGATTTGATCTAACAATATTCTCCAGCCATCAAATAAAAATATATAGTCACATAAATCACAACATGCATTTTGATGAAGCTCGTTGGTCAGATCAAAAGAAACTTTTGAAAATATCAAGCTTTAAGCAGGTAATAAACATTTTACATTAAGCCAACATTTCTACATAAAAAAAAAAAAATCCATTTATGTTCGGATGTAATATTCTGGTCTGTTGTGTTTTAGCTATCTGCAAGCAGAAAATCATCATAGTTAACAGATATAATGACTCAACTGTTCAACCGAAGAAGTGGAGTTTATTGCATCGACCATCAAGCAGCTTCTGAATGGTAAATTATGTTTAATCTGCAGCTTTGCAACTAAAAGCAGGGGCAGAACCTTCCATCAAATGATTTATTTAATATAGTGTACATAAAGTTGAAGTCTTACCTCTGTCAGATGAATCATCTTTATAAAATATGTGTCGTCATCTTTTGTAGCAGTGATGTCACTTTCAGTTTTTTTTGATAAGACGTAGCCTTCCTGTGCCAGTTTACTTTGTTCCTTCCCCATCTTTGTTAACTACTGGTGACAAAAGTTGAAAAAACAGGCAAGACATTTTACTGTTAAAAGGGAAGTGTTAGGATTTAGGGTTCTTTCAGTTGGTTTGGTTTTTTTTTACATTCTGTGTCCATTAGTTCATTTTCTTTGATTACCTCAGTCATGTTTCTGTTTTACTTCAGTTCAGTCCTTAGATTTTCTAGTTTAGCATGTTTACTTTTTGTTTCTAATTATTCCTTTTTTCTCTAGTTTATTTATGTTTCTTATGCCTATTTATTCTTTAGTGTCAGATTAATTTCCTAGAGTCTTGTGTTCGCTCCCTCACCCTCTGTGCTACATTAGGAAACACAAGCCACTGGAAGGTTTCATCAGACCATACTGTCCTTGTTATGTTCTTATTTTACAGAACTGGACAGCATCCAAGAGGAGTTGTGTAGTTCTGACATAGAAACTGGGGTGTTCCCCTGATGGCTCCATTTTACAAGACTGTTTGAGAAACTCTTGAGTTACTCAGTAACTTGAATGCTTTGTTGGTACACTTAGACTCTAAAAAACAAAGAGCTGACAAAGCTAATACTTTCCTTCTCTTTGTTTTCTTTGGGAGACACTGAACCTGTTTGGGAGGCTTAAAGAAATGGGAACAACTGGAATCTGAAGTAGGTGTCGAGCTACAATTTTGCAGTACCTTCATCCTTCTTCCATGCTTCTATAAAAAATAAGTCAGACCTTGAATAACATTTTCTATTTTTCTACTTTAGGTACCAATAGCGATGACATGAGGAAAGTTCAAATCTTTAAGGCAGTGTATGTAGCCATATCTTTATTGGAGGGAGTGTAATGGCTCTTTATAGGAGTCTATAAAGCTAGTTCCTGTACATCATCTCTCTCTGGTTCTCTCTCTGAAGCTACTTGACAATATAGGTAAAGTTATTTTTTTGTTTGATTTGCATTTTTTTTTTTACAGCATATTGCACACACTTTTACAATCATCCATAGATTATTCACCACTGTAATGTACCAAAACTCAGCTTACGTTTAAGCCATTTGTTTTGTTTAAATAAACTTACTGAGCATGCTAAACTGTCTGTAGATTTTTTGATACCCATTACACCACTGAAGCTGTGCAATATGAACACAACTTTGACAGTTTCATGAAAACAGCAAAAATTTTGAGCACTTTTTAAAGTTTACGCTTTAAAAGTTTCTTCCTCCAACCAACCACCGAGACTCTAATTACTTGTGTTCTTGATCAGAATTATGATCAGCTGGATTTGATCAAACAAAACAAGATACAGGCGACAGAAACCTTTCAACAAAATCAAAGCAAACTCAAAAAGTAGACTTTGTGATGCATAATTTGTAGTCACACCACCAATTTTCATCTTTCCATCAAATAATTTTAGTTTTCTTACCTGACGTACGTTATCCGCCGAGACTGAAAATGACTGTTGTAAATGTTCGTTTTCACTCTCTCTCGCTTTCTCTCTCTCTCGTTGTGTTCTTTGCAGCAGTTTTAAAAATCACTTTCACTTTCTCTTTACCTCTACATCAGGACTTTGCATATCGTCTGTGTAAATATGTCTCTCTTTCATAATTAGAGCTAGGGTTATTTGCATTGGTGCAACATTCTCCAAAGAGTGAGGTTGCCTTTTTCTACTTTTTATTCATAAACATTTTGAACAATAAGCAGCATACTTGGAGACTTCTCAGCAGATACTTTGAGAATGTGAGACTTAAATAGCTCAAATAAAGCTATTGACTACTTTAAGGAAGTAAATCCTTTGTTAGATTTTATAGTTTACAAAATGAACATCACACCTGCATTAGGCATGCATGTTCTGGAAATATGCTCAGATAAACAAGTTGTTTAACTGGTTCACAGCAGCTCTCTGCAAAATTTTTGCCACAAGCCGGTAGAGGCATCCAATCTTCTATCAAAAATAACAATCTGGATATTTGTTTACATGTAGATAGAAAACAAAAATATAAAAATAAAAATGAATGCTGCTTTAATTGATTTTTCAAATTTTGTTGGTTAAATAGATCTATTAGTAAGTCATATCCTCTCTCCAGCAATTAATTTAAATAAACGTCATGCTGACAGACAGCTTGCCAGATATAATGAGCACATGCATGACTTTATTCAAGGGTTTCGTATAAAAGTTCAGCCTATAAACATGAGGTTGTGGCTCAGTGCTTCTAACAACATAATTTAGTGTTTTTTTTTTTGTTTTTTTTTTCTGTAATGCAAATGCCAGGAAGCAAATCTCAGGTTAATGACTTTTTCTCAGCCACCAAAAAGCCTGTAGAAGAACACCTTCTTTCTTTTTTCTGTCATAGCAGAAGTCATTATATCAGGGTGACAGCCATTTTGTCATGATGACAAGCATCACACCAAGTAATGTAATGAGACGTGAAGACAGAACAGCAATATTTGGCACAAATGTTTGCAAGTCAAACAGTATCAATCACATCCTGTTTCTCCCGTCTGTCCCCGTGTTGTTGGGTTTTTTTTCCCCCCCACACAGCTGTAGCATCTCCCAGTGATAAATCCTAGTATGACACCAAACTCTCAAACCAGATAAAACGATAAAGAATCCAGAGCGGAAGCATAGACAACATTTCACCACTTATGATCAAGCAGTGTTAGAGTAAATTAAGTGTGCATGTAGGGATTAGTCCAAAATGGTTTTCCAGAACCAGCAAGCAATATGCAAGTTGTCAAATTTATTTGCATCGCACATTTCTTCAACAAGGCAGTTCGAAGTACAAACCCAAAAACAATGAACAAACAAAACAAAAACATTACATGACAGTGGTAAAATAATGCAAAGTTGAAATCATGTCTATGTTACATAGCAGGAAATGATGGGCCGGGTCACTTCTGGCGTAGCATATTTATTTTGTATCAACTGAACAGAAAGTACAGCGGTCATAGTAGCTGATCCTAATATCAGCTATAAGCTGTTTCCTCAGCAATGGCGGATTTCTTCATTCTGCCATAGCGTTAACCGCTGCTGCACACTAATCAAAGAGCGGCACAATAGTAAACACACATACTCACTACTGACGTCACTGCACATCTATTCCAACATAACTTTCATTAACTGAACTCAAAATACATACATTTAGAAGATATTTTACGGCCCTACTACAGCCGACCAACCGAACACACGAGCGCGAGTCATTAGCATCATTACTTTAGCCTGGTGCCAATTCCGGCTTCACATTCAGCTCGGCAATTCAGTTCTGTTGAAGCACCTTTGTTCTGCCAGACGATAATTATCAGAGGCTACTAGCGTTATAACATATATATATTATTTATGGCTCAGCTCACCTGTGAACAGAAAGCACAACGGTTATAGTAGCTCATCTTAATATCAGCTATAAGCTGCTGCCTCAGCAATGGCGGACTTCTTCAACCTGCCAGAGGGTCAACCGCTGCTGCACACGGCGCTGAGCGCCCTCCGATGGCGAAACCCCTACATTGCTAGGTACAATAAACTCCAACTCTAGTTTCTCGCTGTAAGTAACCTTTAGCATAAAAATAAAATGGGGGGGCTACTATTTTCATGCCTTGTTCTCTTTCATAGCGCCACATCTAGAATTATTATATGTTCACTTATTAATACTATAAACAAATGGGGTTTTAGCCTTGATTTAAATGAACCGTTTCAGCACTTTTGCGGCATTCAGGAAGTTTTTCTTCTTCTCCATGTTTGGTTATGGTTTTTAAACTAACAGAAGTATTTTAAAGTATTTTCTATGAGCTACAGTGAGCCCGTGTAAGAACTTTAGGACGAGGGTGATGTGCTCTATTTTTCTAGTTTTCTTGAGAACACAAGCAGCATGGCACTGCAGCTGTTTGACTTTTTAGGCAGACCTGTGAGGGCACTGTTGCAGTAATCAAATTAACTTAAGATAATTGCAGGGAGAAAGTAAAACATTTTCCAAATTCATGTCTCTTTTGTATTTTCACGCACACCACTACACATGTAAAGCAAAGAAAAAAAAGGAAAGAGAAAGCAACATATATTTTTGCAAGTGATTCATTTCTAAATGAATCAATACACTACACACATATGAGTAACGATGTGTTTGAAGGACTAAATGCAGTAGGAGTATTGGCTGTCAACTTTGCCTTGCGAAAATCTGTCTACAAGCATTTTACTACAATGGCCGGCTGCCAAAGTGAAGGAGGAGTTGAGAAAAATCAAAGACCACATCAATTTGAGTTTTCAGCGTGCTCTGAGTATCGATCATCTGCAACCCACTTCACCTTAACGGTCATGGTTTTATCTGAAAGACAAGGTTGTGTCCCTGAAAAGGACCGATTGATTGCAGGATTCATTAAGATACAAATAACCAACTGAATCTGTTGAGTACCAGGAACATGTATTACACAATGGAATAACAAAACATAATCACACAGTCAAAAAAGGCCCACTGAATGTATAAGTGAAAGTAGTTCGTTCTTTTCCTTTCTGTGGAAATTTGGTTTAATCTTACAGTAAAAGTAATACAACAGATGTCCTACCTTCATTCTTGGGACCTATATTATTAGCGCTTTTGTTTGGAAAGTCAGTATGTGAAGCTTTATTTACATAAAGTTACTGATTGACTATGAGGCATGCAGTTGGTTTAAGTGCATGCCAGTGCCTAAGACTGCAAGTGTGGGCCGATCAGAGAAGATAATTTTTATACAGATGAATAAAAAAATCTAGTGAAACAGAGAAACATTTTTGAGAAATAAGCCTTTGTTTTCATGAGCTTCCTTATCAAAAATATTTTAACGAGGAAGCTAGCAAATATGAAAACTTTACAGAAACATTATACACAAACAAAGAACACTGTGTATTTCCATTGGCAGTGATGCTAACAAAACTGCTGAGCTAGGAATACAACAGTTTAAACTAAGCTTTAGGTTTTTTTACACACAAGTCAGGAATGAAACTGCAGCATAGATATCCTCTCCAGAACATTAAAGTGTAGCAGTTTAAGACAAATAGGTATGTTTTTGTTTTTTCGAGTTTATAGATTTTTACCTCTCTAATTACTATGCAGAAATGTTTTGCTTAGAATCTGCTTCTTCAATGTGTTTTGTAAACATTGGGTTTTAGTCAATATTTAGCCAAATTGTGGCTATTACAAAAAATTCTGCAGCAAGGCATATGCTGCCAGTGTTTGCTTAATGGGCCATCTGTCAAATGGTTATCAACTTCATTAACATTTGGCAAGGGCGTGAGTAAGAACAGCATATGTAGAAGTAGTGGGAACAATAATTGCTTTAATTAAACCTTGGCTTCCAAAAAGAAAAGCCATAATCCTGCTTGCCTAGACTGAAAGAACACATTTCAATATATTTACTTTTTTTGGTCATAAGCCATGAAAAGTGATATTGCTTCATGAAGCTGAATTGTTTTACTGTACTTTTTAGGAATTAAAGGACATTATGAAAGATAATTCACTTGTATTAAAATTTACACAGAGAAAACAGCTTTTTACATCTGTGCACTTCTACAATATTTACTTGTAGAAGTGCACAGATGCTTGCTGTGATCTTTAGTCACAGCAAGTTCAGTAATTTCAAAAAAATATTAAATCAATTAGAAAAAAATGATGCACGAAGCCAGTAATTGAAAATGTACTAGTCACTTAAGTTACTAGTTAAGCTCAACATGAAAATAAGGAAAAATATACATGAATAATAACTGAGCTGTATGAATGCAGCATTCTGATAGCTTTGTAGACCACTTATTTACACTCAAAGCTGTTTTACCCGTTTTCTTATCTAGAGTCATTGTATTATCCAAACAGTCATGATATTTGCCATATTTGCATACACCTGTGTGATCAGTGTTTTGAAAATTTGCCAGATTTCACAGAACCTTCCTGCTTTAAAGCCCTAGTGTGCTTACTGTATAGGAACCCAATCTCCTGCCTTTTTTCACCTGTAATGTATTTGCATGTCATTTGTAAGAAAATACCGTAAAATCCGGACTATGAGCCACTACTTTTTTTTCCACACTTTGAACACTGCGGCTTATAATATGGTGCAACTAGTACTTTTTTTTTTTTTCATGGCGCCAAAAACAGTAGACCAATAAAATTGAGGAGTTGTTCAAAGAGGTCCAATGAAATTGTGCGATACATCATGCTCACTTTCACAGTTACGGTCTTGTAAATCACTCACTTCTACTCACCCTCATCAACATGGAAGACACTCGAAGAAAAACATACGATGCCGGTTTTAAGTTAAAGGAAATTCGTCTGGCGGAACGGAACATTCTGTCCGTTGCAGATTTATGCTTTTGAATCTTCATTTTGCGATCATTGCGCAGGAAAACTCACGGTGGCTGATTAGCTAACTTAAACTCCTGCTCTTCTGATAATCTGTCAGAAAATGTAGGTCGCATATTTTTATGTTAATTTAACCGAAATACTCCGAAATGCGCAGCAAGAGTACATGTTACGGCGATGAAGGTTAAACTCGGATAACGTACCCCCACTTTCTTTATATATATTTTTTTAATTAAAGCTTTTTTCTGACCCTTGATCCCCTTGGACTTTATCTTGCTGTCGTAGTCTTTACAATTAACATCTAATAGAAAGTCGGATACCTGCGGCTTAAAATCCGGTGCAGCCTATACAAGTACAAAATGGATTTTCTTTCTAAAATTACAGCGTGCGGCTTATAATCAGGTGCGCTATGTAGTCCGGAATTTACGGTAATTATTTGCCTATTTACGTATCGCCCCATGTGGATTTTTTTTCAAACTCAAAATTGGATTTGTACACAAACTAAAGATGATATTTCCCATAGGCAGAGTTTTACTCTGTCTTAATGGTTTGTGGCAATTATTTGTCATTCCCTATGCTCATGTTTTGCATCAGCAGAGCAAAATGTTACACTTTGAATTTCTAAGTAATTAACAGATTAATAATTTGTTGATGCAAACACTAATATCTGTTATTATAATGATCAAATGCAAAGCCCTATACATTTGCCATGCATATTAATTAGAGCGCAAACAGTGAAACAATGAAATTCCACTAGATGTGTATAAACGCAGAATCAGAGAGATGTTTGGATTACCCAAACAGACACAGTCACTGTCTGAGACAGAGAGTTTCTGCTTTGCAGCAAACAAGTAACTTCCCTAAAAGACTATAATAAATGCATTCTGGGTAGAAATATATCACACAGCTTGAAGAATAGATAGAATCTCCATGTTCTTGTACTGGTGTACTTTTTTATTCAGAAGCCAACTCCTCAAGCTAAAAATGTTGGTACAAATTATAAGACACTACTCTAATAATAATAGTAATAACATTATGACCATTGATGGGTAACATGGACAATATTTATAATCTTAATCATAGCATCTGTTTGTGTGTCTGGTATATTTGACAGCGAGTGATTATTTTTTTCTTAAGGTTGATGGGCTAGGAGCTGAAAAAATTAGAACATTTTAGGATTTAATTGAGCTAAACATGGGTCAAATTTTGAATGTTAAACAAATGAGTCAAAGTATTTCACTCAGCTTTGCCCAAATAATCTATGCAGCAAACGGATGAACACTCAAGACGCATTGGTGCATGCATGATGCAATGGATGGAGTTCAGCCCAACTGTTGGGCAACTCTAGTTCAAATTGCCAAAGTCAGTGCGGTTTCTGATAGAAAGATACCAGAATACACAATGTGTCACAATTTATAGAATTGCAGACCGAACAGTGTTCCCATGCTGACCTCTATCCAGAGCTGACATTGCCAACATTCTGCATTTTAATGTCAAACCCAGACCGATGGAAGAAGGTGGCCTATCCTGACTAATTGCGTTTCCTTTTACACAAAATGGGTGTCTGTCTGTGTGTGCATCGTTTTCATGGAAAAGACATGCCACCAGGAAGGAGTCTGATATTTTGGTTGTGGTTTTGGGAAGGGTTGATGAAGAGGACGTTTGCTAGGTGTGCTGGACAAAAACTCAAAGACAAACATGTGCATCAGAACAACAGGAAGAGGACAAAAAACTGACAGAAACGATCATTCCCTAGCTCTGCCCCAATTCTTAGCTAGAGTTTGTAAGAAATATAATAGTTGTTGTACTGGTCATAGTTTAAAATACTATGTTTACCATTTTGTAACAGAAATCAACTTCTGTTATACTGGCTACAATACCAGTTTCACACTGGTCTTTACTGCTTTACTCTTGTTTTAAATTGCTTCCTTTGCATTTTCTTCCACCTAATCTTTCATTTTTTCTCAACTCTTTCATCTGCTTCCCGTCCATCTTTTTTTTCCAGCCTATGAGGGCTTCGTTCTAAACAAATGTGTCTGCTTAAATTGGTCAAAATCTTCTTTTATCCATCAAATGTAGGTATTATGGTTTCTTGAACTTCTGTATGTGAACAAATCTATATTTGTTTGTGTGTGGTTCAATAATATTGAGAAACATTTGTGTTTTATTTCACAAATGAATATTGAAATACACACCCTAGTTGTGCTTGCTCTCAGCAGAGTGCTGAATCAACAGAGAGTGAGGCTTGTCACATCTAAAAAGTGTATGGATGGACAAGAATGGACAACATTGAGCTCATGTTGCTGCTTATCATCATCAAACAAGTTACTGAATTATGGCAGCAACTGGAAGATAAAGGGCAGCATGCTGAATGAAGAGTACATACTGCCAGGTGAAATACAACAAAAAAAGTATGGAAGACTGTATCGGATCATCCAGAAGTACAATGCCAGGGGCAAGATGACATGAATGGTAAGCTAATGTACCCACTCCTAAGGCCAATAAAATAATCAGTAGCTTACTTCAGGTCAGCCAGGCCAGAGAGATGTTTGAACCCAGGACAGAAAAGGAGGACACGGGCCGGATCCTGCGGTACAAAAAGCTTAACCTGTCTGTGTTTATGTGTGTTTTGTTTTACAGAATTGTTTATCTTCTGTACATTTGTTCTCTGTTGCTTTTATGCTGTTTATCTCTTATGGGGCCATAGAAGTAGAGCAATAAACCATCTGCTTGTGTGTGCATCTATGGATTGCTGACTCTGCTTCCTCAAGACTCTTTGACTTTTGTTCTGTGTGTATGTGCCTCTATGCAGCACACATTGCTTTGGTCATTTGAGAATAACTGTTGAAAGAAACTCTGAGACAACTACTTTAATTTTAACTTCTGAAACATCAGATAGAGACACACACACGCACACGCACACCCACCCCTACATACGCGCATGTACACACACATACAAAATGTCAAACAAATCCTGGTTGTGCCTGACTTATAATCTCTTCATTAGTGAAAGTCCAAAAGAGAAATCAAGGTTCTGATTGGATTGCTGAATATTTTATTGGAATCCCCTCACCATGCAACAGGCATGAGCCTCTAATTAAAGCTGTAAATCAAAATGCAATTTCTATGAACCTTTCTGTCCTCCCCCCCGAGTTCTGCACTTCTGTTCTCTGTTTCACTCATGTGAAAATGCAATTATTTGAATGATTATTTCCTGGACCGGGGGGGACTGTGAGGAAACGTCAGCTTGTTTCAATTTGAGGTTAATTGTTTGAGTCTTACCTTTTGGGTGTGTCTCCTCAGCAGGGTGGAGTAGAAAAGGGAGACAAAAGGACAAAAGCTGCTGGAGCATACCATTTTCAATTAAGAGGGATAACGCTCTGAGGAGTAATATTAAGTTAAATTTAATCTTTGATTGACCTTAGGTTAGTTTAGTTCTAATGATTTGCATGCATGTAAGTATTTATTGGAACCATTTATTGTTTTGTGTTAGGTTTGTGTAAATTATTTCTTGTTTTGTTTTATCACCCCTTTACCTGGTATGAGGGGTGGAATTGCCCAAATTATAAAAGCCAGCTTATTTATCTCACTGTGAAAATGGGTTGTTGGTTCAAATGTGACCTGCAGCTTCAAATGAATCCATCTTGACTGCATTCTGTTGCCTCGCTTGCTTTCCTGAATGCAGAGCCTCCACCGGTCGAAGTGACAATCTGTATTACAGTCACATCATGCCATTTTAATACAGTAAATGATTTTGTATTACTAATGATTGGTGTTTTTCTACTGTGACAAACATTGTTTGGTAATGAGCTCTGAAGCTTCTGCATTGTTCAGTGGTTTGTTTATCTAATCAGCATTGCACTGCAGCATTGAGAGGAACTATCAATGCCGCATCATGTTTAACTGACAAAAGCAGCTGGGTGCTCATGTTTAATCCTCAAATATTTTTGCTAATTACACAGCATAGCAAAAAAATATGAGCATGAAACTCTATTAATGTTTTTTCCCTTTTAAATTAGCTTCCATTTCCTGTCTTTTTCTTTTCCTTTTTTCTATCTTCCTCTCTATAAACCCTCTTTCTCTTTTTCTCTCCTCTTTTATTTCAACCACTCCCTGCAAATTGATAGAGTGACATTTGTTTCAAATTCAAGTAAGCCCTGTGATGGGACTGGCAACCTGTCCAGGCAAAGTTAGCTAAATTTGTTAAACAAATAAATTTTAAAAAGTTTAAACATCCTGAATCCCTGGACATTGTGGTTTTTTGTTTGTTTGTTTTTTTCATATATTTGGCAGGCTTTATGCAAATAGCATAAACTTTCACAGGTTTTGTTCTTTAGGGTAAATTATGATTTCTCAGCATTTTCCCCCTTCAAATCTTTCATTAGCTTTACAACTAAAAAGGGTAATTTGTGTCTCTTCAAAATTTTATGCCATTGACTCTAGCTTAAAGGGATTTTTTTAACACTCTGCATTGCGATTGGATTTCTTCTTTTATTGTTTTTATTCCCAAGTGGGGAAACCCTTCAGAGTTTTATATTTTATGGTACACTAGCTGAATAACTTTTTTCATCCACTATAAATCCACTATAGAGTCTAATAACATATTAGATCTCGAGGCCTCAAGAGCATATTTCTAAGATAGAGCTTTACGCTGAGAATGAGCAAAAAACATACAAGGCATGAACTGCTTAAAGACAGTAGAAGCTTCAGACTGAGGCTTGCCAAATATGGAAAGTATGTGCCTGTAGAGAAAACTGTGCTTATACATAGATGCTGGTGTATGTTTACAAGGAAGAAAAAACAAATATGTAAAACTTTGTCTATGCTATAAATAGCACAGAGCAGTTGTGTTTCTGTAGTTGCTTGTAGATTCCTTTAAAATTTAACTTTCAGGTTCTTCCAGGGTCATGCACAGATCCGTATAATTGACCAGTTTAAAATAAGCTTGTGTCATCAGAGTTTCCTCAAGATCATTCTCACATTGGCATTTTTAAAGGTGATTAGATCCTGATTAATACACTTCACTACCAATTAGCATATATGAGATGGCAATAAAATCTATTTGAGAACTTTTTAATGGCTGTGCAAAAAGATCAGTGCTTGTGCCAATTTTTTTTTTTTAATTTTCAGGCTTTCATAATGTGTGTTAATGCATATTATTTTAATGCAAGCTATAAAAGAACACTTTTTGTTTCCAAGGGACACAAGTTGAGCACAAGATGAGTTTCCAATAACAAAATTTTCACTATAAATAGGAGGTATCACATCATAGGTCAGTAAACATCCTCACTCATTAAAGTAAGTATTTATTTACTCTATACTCTTACTCTTTTCCCTTAAGTTTTTGTGTGTGCATGTCCTCTGGGCTGGTTGATAGTGAAGTGAACTGATAAGCAGGGTAGAGCCTATTAGCCCATTTAGCCTGTAGGCTCAATGTCACTGCGGTTTTTGTGATTCCAGTCACAAACCACATCTACAGTTACCCTGCGAGCCGGTGAGATGTGGGGTGAAATCCCATCATGTGTCTTTTTGTTAGTTCATTAACCTCAATCTGTGCAGTTCAACCTTCTTTCTTATTATTGTCTGTTGTCATCTTGTCCTTTTTGCTCTTGCTGTGTGTTTGTGTTCAACTCTAATAGATTGCCAACAGGACTTTTGTCATCTGGTGGGGAAATGAAGCATTCAGTTCCTTAATATGCATTTTAAAACCAGCTGTGGGGAGATTATTGTTTTTATATCTGTACCTACTTTTTTGTTCTCATTTCCTGTCTTTGTGTAAAACTCTCAGCAGTCACAGCTGTTATATTTGTCGCTAACAAAATAGGGATTGTTATTGTTTCTATTACTTATACACCTTCAAAACACATCAGTTCAGTCGTCAGTTTTCCTCCAATTTATTCTATTTGATTTAAGTGTGGGCATTACGACTTGTGTAGCAGGAGCAACTGGGATGTTTTAATATTGAATTTAAATGCTATATTTTGCTTTGGCAACATGCAGACTGACTGGAATTTAATCTATTAAATGGCAAATGTACTTTAGCAAGTCAGAAAAATGCCCAACCTGATTCAAATCTGTTCAGAAATGTTATTCTCTGTTGTAGGAAGTTGTGATAAAGTCATGATGACTTTACTGTAAAAAGTGTCATCACTCAAGACAACTGCCATATTGCCAATTTAAATCAGCTTTTCATTAAAATTTTCTTAGATCACATTGGTTTAGGTCTGTGCACATGAAGGATTTTTATCTAAGAAATAGCTAGTAGCTGCTTAGAAGACAAATTAAATTCAGTGCATTGCATACTTTGTAAGTCTGAATAAGATAAACAAGTTAAAAATAACTGGTAAGGTTTTGTGTTGAAAACATCCAGCAAGGATAACTGAGCCAATCTTTCTATTTAATAAGTTAATTCTCTCATAAAGGATTTGAGCTGTTAGTATTAAAAAGTGCTTTAATTATTTGTTCTCTGATTATATTGTTTCATCATCACATGGAATGCAGCCAGGATGTTACAAATGGTTAGTCGGTATTGTAGTCAGTAAAACAACAACAGAAAAGACAAATACCCCCCAAAAGAAGTAAAACTGAGAAATCTGTCACACTAAATTGCCTCCTGTGTCTGCTTCATAATCAGCTGGATCATAACTACGGTGATGATGATGGTTCCTTTGTAATTACTCTGCTTACTCATCGCACACCTCCTCTGATTCTTTGGATCAGCCGGGGAGCTGGCACAAAGACTCTCATTCTGTCAACGATTAACCATGGAGTCCAGAGATGTGAGCTTATCAAGACCGCACCTGTCCACCAAACATTGAGCAATGACTATGTATGTTTGGCAAAATTCAAGTTATGTTACTCACAAAACAGCACATACCAAAGCTGATGGAAAATGTAAATCCACGATGGGATATTTTATTAACTCAGAACATTGAGAAGCATGAAAATAAGGTTACCGTATCTATGGTGACCACAGGGCTGCACCGTTTTCAATACCAATAATATTTTTTCAACTAGTATAAATCTATGTGCTATCATCTTCAAGCAATTCTAGCAAACCAAAAATAGAACAGAAAAATTGTAGTAGTAGTAGTAATTTTATTTGGTCTATTTGATATTGTTTACCATAACTCCTGCATTTAAATACAAATACAGAGTGAGATAAGTGTTCTGCTGGTGATCGCTTCCATTTGTTTTGGGAACCAGTTTACTTTTCTAATACCTAACAGCCAAGTTAAGTCACTGAGTAGAACAATGAATTCATTTTGGCTTGAGATCTCATTGAAATGAATTGGAGACTGTTGCTGTTGGGATGGATCTCCCTGTTTCTCTCTTGGACTGGTTAACAACACAACCAATCTCTCTTCTCTTTGGCTTCAAATAAAGCTCGACAACTGGATTTTGTTGTCTGCTTTTTTATCTTTAATTTGATGATTTTATTTTTTACTTCACTACTTTATTCTGGGTGTTATTATTTTCAAAATTTTTTATGCCTGGTTCATGAGCTCATAAGCTTGCTTTTCTTAAATATTTTCTGTGAAGCAGGAAATATTTTTTCTGTGAAGTGCAGTAAAAACATAATTTAATAGCATCTCTTTAGCTCAATTGTAGAGGACTAAAAGGTCAACTACAAATCAGCAGGTCAATGAGATCAATGCTGCCTGCAATTAGCTAAAGATGGCTAAAACTAGTGCAGAGAGAGTGTTTTCCATAACAGGCGTTCAGGACAGTGATGCACATATGCAATGGTTAGCAAACCTCAGCCCAGGATAATTCAAATCTATACTTTAAATAAGGAAACCTGACTACTGATTTTTTTTTGCTAAGGTAAAAAATAACAAATTCAATTGGAGTGAAAGGTCAAAAAGAGTCTTTTTGACCTTTCACTCCAATTGAATTTGTTATTTTTTACCTTAGCAAAAAAATGTATAAATTAGTCAATCTAATCTTTTTTTTTTAATTCCAGGAGTAGTTTTTGAATGTCATTGCAGCATTACCAGTGATTTTGAATGAAACCCTCACAGATACTCAACGTGTCAAAAAATGTTAACTTCAATGTAACATATAAATCAGAAAAATAAAGTAGAAATTAAATGTTTTTGTGTTTTTAAGTGATATTAAAGTTGGTTCAAGATGAGTGCAAAGTATGGGAATCTGGTATACATAATTATGGTAAAAAGATAAAACGTGTATAAACATATCATAAGGGGTTAAAACTAAGTAGGAAGTGCAAGAGATAATTAATGTCAAACAAAATGCAGACTATATGAAAACAATATGTTCATAAGCAAGCTGAAGATCACTAACCCATGCTGATTTCTTCACTGTGATCTTTAATCATGCAATGCAATGGACGTCTAAACCATGTGAAGTAGAGACCATGCCTCTCACAGCTGATCAGACTAAAAATAACCCAACTGGGAGAACTGGGGTTGAAATCTCAGGAGGACTCATTAGTTTTCTTCTCATTCAGTGGGATGAGAGACACTAAGAAAAAAAAAACAAAAAAAAAAACAACAAACACTGTGGGATTTGACATTCTATTCTTTTGAGTGACTCCAGAGAATTATGAAGAAGCATTTGTTTGTTTTAATAGGAAAAAAAGTTAAAATATTTTCAAACTGTAAAAAAGCTTAAAGCAATATTGTAAATTGTATTCCCTATTTTACTGCAAAATGGATGTACACTTTGTGTAATCTTTAAATATTTTAAACATCAAATATAAAGCACTAATAAAATATACTTATAAAATACAGATACCCGGGCATATTTAGCTTGTTTTATCTCTGCAAAAGTCATGCAAAGATCATTATAGATATCTTATCAGATTGTAATTGAAATTCATTAATTTTAAGGGAACAGATAATAGATAAAAATCTAATGATAAAATACAAATATCAGTGTTGAGTGTCTGGTAATAACTATCATAATAGTTTTAAAATCTCTCAGCCTCTAGGCATGCTATGGTTTTTCTTGACAATGATGCAATTAGAAACATGACAATTGATCAACGTTGAGTCTACTGGTACTGGCACTGTTATAAAGCAGTTTCTTCAGCTCCATGAATTGTGACATGAATTGAGCGTTTGTAATGCTAATGGACCAAACTCAACTGCTTGATGGAAACTTAGACCAGTTTGACTCTAACTACCATTTAACAGAAACTTTCTCTCTCTGATTGACCTGCTGTAGGACACAAGACTCTGCTGATGCCTCTATTTTCTATTTGGAGTGAGACCTTGTTCCCAGTCTTTGTCGGACATTGCTGCTTGACTGAAATGTGTATCGTTCACTTAGTATATTTAGATATAACTTTATTTAAATCAACTTACAAGTGACAAACTGACTTTTGTAGAGTTAGTAATTTCCGTTTCACTAAGGTGAACTAAAGAGTAAGGTGGATGTTTTCATCTGTTGCCTGGCAGCTTCTAACTTCTTTAGCTATGGATTGAAACTTTGACTTAGAAATCTTAAATGTGAATTCTAACTTACAGACACTTTACAAGCGAGAGATGTTGAAAAAACAGGGTTAGAAATCATCATTTTAAGCTGTCTTTCATTTTCATTTAAAGTAAATATTCATTTTTAAATAAGACTTGCACATAAATGTGAAATGTGATTACATCTTTCGTGTGTCTTAGACTTGAGCTTATGAATATGTTGAAAATAAATCCTTCACTCTTTGATCAGTGTTAATGGGTCTGCTGAACTCTTGCTAATGATGGTTTGATGTTTACACAATATTCAGTCAACAACAAACTGCATCCTTAACATTTTCGAAATGTAAAAATACACCAAAACTTTAATGAAAGGATCAAACAAGTAAAAAAAAAAAAAAAAAAAAAACACTCTTTGCATTGGCAAAACCAAGTTTCAGTCTTAATGCCTATAGTTCTACTACTTACCTCTGTAGTCAGGCAGGAATCTGTTAGTTTTGTTGTCACGTATAAATACTTCAAGGTGATCAACTGAAAGGTGAAACAGAGGTCCCAACACTAATATTTCATGCCAAGCTTTGATGAAACAACACTGGGAATATGATATAAGTTGTTACTTACTGGTGCAGCTCTGAAACATGAATGTTAAACATGTTTCACATTGCTTGGATCTTTTTTTGCCTTCTGTCTCCTCCTGTGCAAAGTGGCTACTCCTCTCCCTCTGGGATAAGAAGAACAGAATACTTGATTTGTTTGTAGTCCTCAGGTTTAAAGCAAACAAGGCTATTGATTTACACACACGAACACCCACACGCACCACCAATCTTTCCATGTGCATTTACTTATGTTTGTACTTTAATTAAATTTCAGTAAGCCACACAAAGAGCATCCTTTATTTTGCCTTTTTCATCTTCACCAAGTCAAAAAATGTTTTATTAGAATTAGCATTTTAATTCAGTTTCGTTTCCATCTTTCCAAATTATACTTTTCTGTAAGCAAAATTATATGACCAGTGGGGGAAGAACTAATGGAGGAAAGCAGCTGGGACTCTGCATCATGTGTCGCAATGGGAGTATGACTTCCCTATAGCAGAAAGCTAAGACAACAGGGCTCTACAAAATCTAATAAAATAAAGAAATTATAAGTTAAGGGTCTGTCTTGTTCTCATCTTTTCTTCAACTAAAGTTTTAGTCTTCCCAGGTAAACATTATCCTGCTATAATTTTATAAGTTCAGCATCTTATTAGTTAATTACTGTAGCACAGTTCGGATTGACGCTCCACTCTGACCATTTGTCCATGTTTGGGCACCTGTGAAATGTTGATAATTGTGACAGTGACATCATCCCTATTAAAGGCAAAGCTATGTGTGCAAACTTGTATGTGGCTTCACCGTCCTCAGCAGCACATTGAATATTTGGCTCTCGGTCTATGAATTCAGATAAATCAGACAGCACCTGCCAAAGCCATAGACATGAATACTGGATGGAATCCAGATGAGCTCTTCTGCAGAAGACCTAACTCCATCTCTTATTAACTTCCTCCCCACCTCTTCCATCTCAACATATGTTCTCTCTTCTTCTCAACATCCCCTCTTGTCTGTCAGTCTGTGTTATGTCTCTGCTGGGTATTCATTTTCCTTCTCTCTTTCTCATAAGTCCTCTAAACTGTTTTCTCCTTTTATCATTCATTGTTATTCAAGTCATTTCTCCTCGTGTTTCACACAAAGATGTGGCCAAAGTGTGTTTATCCATGAAGTTCTTCCTAAAACGCCCTGCTTTCTGATAATCAGTTATCTAACTGTTACTAACTCTCTTAAATGATACAGAAGCAGAAAAGATATAGTTAGTTTTTCCACAATACTTTTCATATTACCTTTCTACTTATTTAAAAAATAATCTTAACATAGTTGCATAAATTCCAGTAAATGGACAATGTTGTATTTTTAAGATTACTTAATGACTAGATTACCATCGCAGAAGCAGTGTTGTTGTATTTGAAAGTTACTGTGATGTAAACCTAATTTTACACAAGTTATTTGAAAGTATCATTGGGTCTAAATGTCTAAATGGAAAGGTTAACATTGCCGTTAAAATTGGTTTCTCATGAGAATTAATTTTAATTTGGAAATCCCCAGTTTGTGGTTCATCCCAACCTACTTGATTCAAGGTTTGACCCAGGGTCTACGCATCCATCCCCTGGAACTTCATTTGCCTTGAGCAGCATTTCAATGCCTTTCAGAATATTGTCGAATCTGCATAATGTAAAAAAAAAAGGAAAGTATTTTAGACAGACTGAAGTAAGAATTGTGGGAATTATATAATTCTTCAATTGCCTTTTAAGAACAATATAAGATGTTAGAATGTTTTTATTTTTTCCTATTTTTATATACTCTGGTGGGAATTCACAAAGCACAGGAATATTGTTCATTCTTGTAAACGTTTTCCATGTGATTTTTGGTAACACTTTATGTGACGGGTTGTGAATGAGACTGTTGTGACATTAACCAAGAAATCATGATCTGACATAAATTTGTTAAAAAAATATTACTGATTAAACTTTAGCTTTAATAACATAAAGCTACATCATTTTTAAAGTTTAATCAGTAATACTTTTATAACAAATTTATGTCAGATCATGATTTCTTGGTTATTGTCAAGTTGTCATAACAAAGACATTTTGAATAATGTCAACTTTGTATCAAAAGTCTCACGATTTACCAAATGACACTTTATGACAACAGTCATAAATATTCATGAAGACTTACTCATGTTCATGACAGGTGTTTTGTCATGTTTATGACGGTGTCATGACAGTCTTATTCACAACCTGTCAAAATGTTACCACTTTTTCTTTATTTTTTTATTTGTTTTAGAAAGCTCATTGCACTAAATACAAGCAAATGCAAAAATGAACCCGAAGTCAAACAGAGTCAAGCAGTTTGTACATATTTTTACAATTATTTCACCACAAAACAGCAGACTGAATGACATTTTTACAGTTATTTTATTTCTAAGAGAACTCAACGTTGGCTCATAATGTATTTCTTAAAACATCTGAATAGAGGAGCAGCATCTGAATGCAAGTCAAATATCAGGAACCTAACTACATGAGACGTTTGAGTCTAATTCTTGTGATAGTCCTGACAAATTTTTTGGAAGTAAACCACAAAGAAAGTCGTTATTTTATATTTTTGTCTCCTGTGCCAATGTTATATCAAATAGTATTTTTCTCCGTGCAAGCTCTAGTCTTTGGGATAGTCATGATATTTGTTCTGACTATAATTTACATGGATCTTTATAACTATGAGCAGTATTTATACAAAGCACAAACAATATACATCATTTAAATGTAGGGAAAATGTGTCTGGAAGGAGACATGCTTAGTGAAATTTTATTCAGGAGCATTTCTAGATTTGAATTAGAAGCCCAGGTTTGCACGCATTTAACATGTGCAACAGTATTTGTGAATGTTTCTAACTGAAGCTAAATTGCTTAAGAAAAGAAAAAGAAAGCTGATAACTTCTGACAATTTAAAAGAGCTATATTAAAGTGACTCCATGATATAATACATTCCACTGATTGCATTTTAAATTACAGACAGGATACTGTTTTATTAAAGTGCCGCTGAAAATCTTTGTTTTGGTCACACATATAAAAATACTTTTTTTTCTCACTGTGAGGAGAAAAAAGAATGTACTAGCATGTGGTGCTCAAAGAACTTTAGAAAAATATTGTCCAATAAACAGGTGCATTTAATAGTAACTTATGCTATGACTGCAGCTTCTTGCTAACAATCATTCAGTAAAAAAGTAGAGTAAATTTTTTGACTCTAAGGGCTATTAATTTTAATGACTTAGCACAATCGTTATATTAATTCTGCAGTTAGAGAAAAAACAAAATGAAAGACTGTCTTAAACAGTCTAGTTTATAAAGATTAGACATAAAATGCTAAGGATTTTAACAAATCATGATATCTACAATGGCGTCACATTGTCATCTGTGAAAAAAATTACTAGTAAATTAAAATATTTAGAATAGTCAGCCTACAATTTAGCTTGGAAGTTGCATTTTTTTTCTCAGATTTTTTTAATTTGTAGTAAAGAAGTACATTGTGAGGTAAGATGGAAACAATAATTCAGTTAAGTCATACTTCTGAGCCCCTTCAGATGAGATCAGATTTTATAGAATTGGAGATGTATAATCATCACTTGTATAACTCGTTTTCTATTTAAATAAAAAGTATAAATGAACATTTAAAGAAGATGGATCAAGTAAGACTTTTTTTTTTAGCTTCGTGCAAATTCATGTGATTATTTACCATTTATTTACAAAATTAAACTCAAATGCAGTACCTCATATATTTCCAAAGTCGATTTCTATATAATTTTTACCCCTTAATTTAGCATCAGATTTTATTCGTGGAGAAAACTGATAAAGAAGCCATAAATTCATTATTCATCCGGTCTCCTTTGTTCCTTCAATCTGTCTCTCTTTATTCTCTCAGGTCGTGTATCACTGTTATATTGTAAAGTTTTTAATACAGACCTGTCATTCTTGCCGCAGTATGGAATGCAATCATCTGAAAGGATGGCTTTTCCCGTATCTATTCCATTTCCATCAGTGTGTGTCACTCGATAGTAAATTAGCCAATAAATGCCCCGAAGGAAAAGCTTAACCTTAATCAGTCTGAATGTTTACTGCATATGCCAGTATGAAAGAATATTCTCTCTGTTCCTTCTTGTCACTTTTTTATAATTGTCTTTTGTTCTTAATTGTATAAAGAGATTTCAAATATTTACTGGCGTTTATTTTGTGGTACATATTGAAACATCTTTATGTTGGGAGGCAAAAGGGCTAACTACAGAGTAACTGGGCAGTTTTCATTTCAGATTTTAAAATGACTGACTCCAAAAACTAAAAAGGTCTTTAGTGTGTTTCCAGAGCTAATGACTTTGCATAAATGGTCATTCTTTTGCCTCAGTCAAATTGTAGACTGAGCTCCGATAGTATCAGACTTTAATGTCTTGGTGACATTGCACACTCCTCTTTCATGAAGGTTAATTAAGTCTTACACTGTCAGAAGGGAGTTAAATGAGACAGAGAGAAGCTGAGAAGCTAAAAGTTTAAAGGCACAGATAAAGATACAAAGGGAAGAAAGAGATGCAAAGTAAAGTTAATTTGGTTTGCCAATTTTGTTTCTGAAGTGAAAGAGTTGAAGCTTTGCGTATGTGTTTGAGGTAAAACTTTGTCTCTTTTTCCTGGTTCATTTATTTTTGTCTGTTTTTCAGTTGCTGCTCAGTCAAGCCTGATGTCCAGGTCACCATATTTTTCTCCTTACCAGTTTTTCTAGGTCTCACTGTCCATCACGCTGTTACTGGCTTCCTCTTTCTTCACACACAGACACAGGGAAACAGGGAAGGAGCAGACAGGAAACAGACAGCATTTTTACTGATTCCCTTGTGGTGGCTGTCTCCACTTTGAAGTTCAGGCACACTGTTTCTTCTTGAAATTTAGGACAAAAAAACAGTGGTGTGCAGAAGACGGAGAAACAAAACAATGCAGAAATAATGAGAAAAAATGACAACAGTGAGAAAACAAAGGCACACTTGGATGAACTGACTTTGCAAATTAATCATTAATGTCACAGTGGGTATAAAGTGGACATGTCTTTTGAGCAAGAAATACAATATCGAGTGGTGATCGTCATCACATTATTACGGTGTGTAATTGCAAAATCTCAAAAGACATCTTAAGAGCAATGTTTGGAAAGCTATCAAATCTAAGGTACCATGTTGGAGGCTTTGGATGCAATCGATATATTTGGCCATTTGTGCAATTTGGACTGCCATCAATAACCACACCTGGTTTAGATTTTACAAACTAAGATGCTTGTTGAACAGGAATGCCACAATATCATCATTCCTCATCATCTTGTAGCCCTGTTGACAATGATTGGTTGCCGTTTTTAAATCCTTACCCGAAAGGCTGGCGCTCAAACAAGCCTCCACACAGATTCAGCTGAGAACAAAGAAAGACAATATCAGCAGAGGATGCGTCTCAGTGCAGGAGTTTTTCCTTAGGTCCCAAGACAGGAAAATACTTTATAATAGCATCAAAATACTAAATGTGTGTATTCAGAGGAGTGGATTTTTCTGAGATTTTAATCTATTTTCTATGGCAACAGTGAAAGATGTGTAATGTCAGCAGCAAGTACATGATGACTGCAACCTCTCTTGACCTCGTTCAAACACTGACACAATTTACTGGGGATAATTGCTACGTTCCTGTAAAACACCTCTGTGATTGTAATGACTGTAATTCACATAATTGTCTTATCAAGTATTTTGAAATTGCCAGCTTTAGTGAACCATAGCCTAACATAAAACCAACCAAAAGCAGCTGATGATAAAACAGAAGATTGTCTAGTAACTTTATAATATCATATCACAATAATGTTAAAGTATTCATGCGATTTTCATTAAAAAAAAAAAGAGAAATCAGAATTTAGATAGAAAATTATTTGCTTTTGCTTAGATTCTGCAATTGTATGATTCTGAACAGACGGTAAATGATTAAAAGCGTGAATAAATTGGGGAAACATTCTTGAAGAATTGGTCTTTGTCCTGTTTCTGTTTGCTGTTTAATTACCTTTTCTCTCTGCTTGTGATTAGTTAATTGGAAAAGCAAAGTTGCCACTGTACCATGTTTGTTTCAGGTTGGGTAATTTATTAAATAGCCATTGCCTGAGTTACAAGAGCTTGTTTAGTTTGCTGCTACAGAGAGAAGACACTGCATTTAGCTCTAGTTTGCTCCCATTTCTGTTTGCTCTCTGCATGGTCCTGCTTTCTTTGTTCTCTGTCATCTCCAATTTATCATGCAGGCTTTTTTTCTGGTTGTATACATTTTTGTGCTTTCAGCTTTTTTTCCATATTTTTCATTTTCTCAGTCACTTTGTCTTCTTCCTCAACACAGGGCAATTTAGGGGAACTCTGTGCATTGCTTCTTAATGTTCTTGTATTTTTGTAAATTTTCTCACATACCTTTATGTTTTATTCAGCATTTAAATTTTTTTTCTACTTTTCTATGTAAAATTTTTCCTTTGCTGCTTCCGTTTATTGCTTTGTTTTGCCATTTTTATCTTATCTTACCTCTGTACTCTCCTTATTTCTACTGTTCATATAAAAGAATCTTCAGCTACATTTTCATTTTTGTGTCAGTCTAAATTTAGCTGAAATAAAATTCATTCCTTAAGAACAGAGCTAATCTGAAATTTTCTATTAAAATTTCAGGGTGTTTTTATCTCACAACAGTTCTGTCAATTTTGTAAAACCACAAATCTCTTCGCGTAACTTACGTGAAAAATCAATATTACATGACATGTAGATGTACCGTCTTATTCTTTGTCTCTCTTCCATTCATACTCATCTGCTGAAATACAGCCCAGAAAAAAGACATTCAATATAATCCTATGATTGTTTTGAATATTTGTTTTCAACCCTTGCTCATCTAATACATTGGGACAGTTTGATAAAAGCAGCATACAAAATGTAAGTGGAGAAGCTCCCAGTGTGTGTATCTGTTGAAAGCGATAAGGTGACACCCAGCTCAGAGGTCATTTTGTCATATCTTGCAGACGGCTCCATTTGCCCTGTGGGCAGTCTAACCAGACATCTGTTGAACTTGCATTAGATCCTGCAGGGCCTTGCATCTGCCACCACTCCTCTGTCAGTTGACCCTAAATCAGCAGAAGGATTTACATATTTTAAAAGGAATAAGAGGTACAGCTTTCCTTCCACAGGTGGTTTTATATCAAGTTTAAAAAATCCACCAAAGCCTGGCACACAGAGAAACCAACCTTGCAAGAATACTGGCATTGAATTTTGACATTGAGTAACAGGAACCAACCTGTCAAGGGATTGGAAAAGAGAACAAGAGAATCTAAAAAAGAACTGAAGAAAACATGCAGTATTCTGGGTAGAGTGGAAAATCAGTGAGAGGGAGCAGGAACTAAGATACTGAATGAACTAATTAGAACATAAATGCCTGTAAAGTTTAGCAACAAATCCTCAGTTTTTAAGGTGTGGGAGAACAAATTAAACTTTTTATTCTCAAAAAAAATCTGATCATTCTCTGCAGTCAGAAAAAAATGCATGAAGTCGCTCTTATTATTCTTTTTGAAGCACTATGTGACAGGGTTCTATTATGACTTGGTCAAATATAAATGACTGGCCAAGGCCAGAGATCACTTTAGTGAAATTTATTAAGCTTTTCTTCAGGTGAACAAATCAGAGAGGTGCAGTACATGTACATAGAACGTCCAAGGCGGGTTAAAAACAGACAAACAGCAGTACCTTAAATGTAAGAGTCCAGCCACAGACCGACTCCCTGGGGTGCAGAGCCCTGCTTTTAAAGCCAGAGGCTCCGCCCACAGAAAAACCAAACCAGCAAAGCAATAACAAAAGAAACTAAGCAATTACTTCTAACTCAAATAAACTCTTAAAGTATACATAATAATAATAATAATAATAATAATAATAATAATAATAATAATAATAATAATAATAATAAGAGAATAAATAAATAAACTTGTAATCAAAAATACTATACTCATTAGAAAACACTCTGTACGTTCTGATGACGTCATTGCGTAATCATGTGACTCCCCTCCGGCGCCACAATCCGGAAACAACCCTGCTTGAAAATAGAACCGGGAAAATGTTTGAAGCTGAAAATAACAGATTAGGATGGATATGTCAACTGAAGCAGGAGCGCCGCGTGTGCACCCACGACGAACCGCGTCAGTTTAAGCTGCAACAAAAAGTAAGTTAGCGATTGTGTATATGTGCGGGCGTGCTCGCATGCTGACACGGACTCTATGATTAAGTCTTAGCTCGTGATACATTAGTACAATATCAACCCAAAACATACAGTCAAAGCTACAATGGAATAATTTGAATCAAAGCCTTTCCATGTGTTACCGTGACCAATACTGTTTCATTAGGGGGCAGATCGGTGAGGTTATTATTCCTGCCTTACTTCCTCTCAACCCTCGTAGAAAACTCTTAAAAACATGAATGAACAGAATATAATCAAATTGCTAATAATTATTTCACATTGAGTCGGTGTACAGATACTTGAAAGAGATTATTACATATCTGAGTGCTTGTAAGCTGATTGGTCTGTCCTTGTAACTTGAACAGCAAATTAAAGGGGGAAAATCAGGCAGAGGCAAATAACGTTCAGACACAATCTGAGTCAGTCTGTTTGCTTTCATATGTGCAGCATATACTGAGAGAAAACGTCTTATACAGAGAGGGATTACTTGTAGAGAGGATGTCTTTGAGATAAGAGAGACCGCTTCATGATGAGAAAAATGCACTTTGAGAACGGACACAGTGAAAGAAATACAGAGAACAGGCTCAGAACAAAAAGAAAAAAAGTAGAAGGACTTCTGGAAAATGAAATTTATTGTGTTGGGTGGCTTAGCAACAAACCGTGACCCTGTCACACTGAGGCGACACTATTTTGCTACCCACTTTTATTTTCTTTCTTTTCCCTTCTTCTCAGGTTTTGCACAGCCAGCAAGTCCTGAGGGCAAAAAGAAAAAAAAAAAAAAAAAGAAAAGCTAGAAAGAGAGATCCATCACTTCCTGCTAAAATGCTTTGATGGCTCGTAAATAACGCAGGTGGAAGAATTAGGAAATTAAATCACTTTCAGTTGTTAATGTCACTGCCTACAGACAGACATGAAATACACTGAGTGTTCGGCCGTTCTGCCTCTCTCCTGGGGCCCTGCCAGCACTTCATATCTGATGGCCAGTCAATGTGTTATATGTATTTAGACAAGTGAGCCATGAAAAAATGAAAAACTCCACTCTGAACTTTACAAAATGTAAGTGCTGGTATATATTATTCTCTGCCCTTTACAGCATGCTGTATTTGTTCTGAAATCGTATTAACATTTTCAACCTAACACTTTTATTTGCATGACCTTTATTGGAGATTGCTTTGCATTTAGTGGAGAGTTCATGATTAAGTGAGATCAAGTAGCGCCTTTAAAGATTTTGCCCTATGTAATTGTAGGTATTTAGATATCTAAAATGAGACCTTCTTCACCTTGGATGCAGAGCCTGGCAAATCCCTCTTAACAGGAAGATAGGTTTAGTTTTACAGTAATGTCCCCAAACATCTATTTCAGTATCCACAGAATTATGACAATTATGATGGCAGGATAAAATGATGCATGGTTTGCATCTTTTAGCCATTTCTTGTATGGAATTAGCTCTAAAGATGTGAAGGTGACCAAGTTGATCTTAACAATCGAACATGTTCTTCCGTAAGAGCACTGCTTTTTTTTCGAAATGAGCAAAATGCCACTTTGCAAAGTAAAATAACCAAGCCCTGAGGATGTCATCTAAAACAGATGCAGCTGTGGCTAATGCTCAGACAGATCAAAGCCATACCCTTTAGTAACATGGAGCCATTTGCAGATTTAACTGCAAACCGAACCTAATTGTCTGTCATTGCAGGCAAACAAGAAGCTGTAGCAACGAATATTATGCAATCACTAAATGATTAATAACTGTAAAAGAGCACGGAGAAATTTACATCTGCATTCATGCATAAAGTATAACATGATTTCTGCTGTGTCATATTGTACACATTAATAGTTTTTCGAGTCTAACCTCCTTTACAAGCAAGACTTGGGATTATTTATTCAGTCAATAATGATGTTTCAGAAAGTATTTGTCTCTTTAAAAAGCATATGAACCATTTTCTACATGGATTAGGGAGCCAACAGAGCCATGTGTTTGTTGTCAAAAAACAGACCACAATCTTTTCTGAATGATTGATGAGTCATTAAAGCTGCGGCATGTAAGCCCTATAATCAACATGATTTTTTACATATTTGCTCAAACTGTCACCATATACTGACAGTATAATCTGAGAGAGATAATCTGTGGAAAAAAAAAAACTCAGCTCCTCTGATCTGAAGTCCTTTTGCCAACTGCAGAATTATACCACTCCCATTTAAAATGAACCAATCAGAACTAGGAAGAATGTCTTAGCGTTGTCAATCATTTTCATGTATGCACTCCTCATACCTTTTCCCTTTCTCGTGAAGGTTGTGAGGCAGACGCAGCGGACCCAGGTTGAAATTATGTAAATCATGGTTTTAATGACATATAGCACACAAATAATTCCAAAAGTCCAATAATCCAGGTGGCACAGAGAGAGCGGAAGGCTAAGGCTCATAAACTGGTAGCAAACTGGAAAAGGAAACACAGCTGACGGCAGACTAGACGTAAGATCAGACAAGGACCTGACAAAGAACAAGAAACACAGGTGGGTTTAAATACACGGGGGTAATCAAGAGAACTAGACACAGCTGGGATCAATCAAGGGGTAGACAGGACAACACGGAGACTCAAAAGACACAGAAACCTAAAATAAACACACAGAAAAACTCAAATCCTCACATACTCTGCTGTTCTATGGCTAGTACCCCACAACAAAGTCTGCCGTGAATGTGAAGGCTAGTTAGCATGGGCAGTGTTGACAGTAGATAAACAGTTTTCCTGTGACGGCAAGTTACCTTTTACATATTGAGCAGCACTTGCATGAAGTTGATTGACAACACTAAGACCCTCATCATGGCTCTGATTAGTTGTTTCTGACTGAGCAGCGTATTTCTGCAGATGGCAGTAGGACCACAGGTAGAAGGTAGAGCAGCGCAATCTCTGTCACAGATTATCTCTCATGTTCTAAATTTCTAACATAGTGACAGTTTTAACAAATAATATAGCTTAAAAAATCAGGACTTGTTTACAAACTGGGCAAATCACACAGTTTACCAGAAATAAAGAAAGCAGAACAGTAATTATCACATTTGATTATATATGTTTCGTTAAAATTAAAGGATTTAAATATATTTTGATACATACAAAATATTTACAGTTTGTATTCATCAAATCACATATATATTAAATGTTCATTTAAATCACCTACTCAGACAAACAATGAATACTACTTTTTATACATCGGGTAAATCAATATTGAAGTTGCTGACAGGGCTAGTTCCATGCTTTTTTTAATTGAATTTTTAGACCGTACAATGGTCCAAAAAATCATTCTACGGTCCACACAATGACCTTTTTTCTGAAAGTAGTTCAACTTCAAGAACGACTTTCTTTCTTTTTTACTTCAAAAGAAAGTCTTCTACACACAAAACATAATGTCACTCCTACAGCAGCATTCATATCCGAGGTGCATAATAACACTTACATCATCATAAATGTCGTATGCTGACAGAAACTGCATAACACTTTGCGTGACAGATATCACTTTGACAAGATTTTGTGCCACAAGATATGATCTATGCTGTCAAATAGACTGAATTTTTTGTGACTTCAAAAACTAAAATAACAGCCATTTAAATAAAATTGATTAACTGATTTATAATAAAAAGATCATCTGTAGTATATTTGTCATCAACTTCAGACTTACCATTGAAAGCTTTGTGGCCAGTTCATGAGTAAAAGATTTATAAAATTATTTTCATTTAAGGTTGACATTCCTCTCAATATGGTGAAAATGCATGGTTTTATTTAGAGTCTGCAACTGTCTCTACTGGCCAAAATAACCATAATAACTTGCAGAAATATCAAATTCATTATACTTCACTAGGTTCATCTGATGCTTTGTACTTATGAAAATTAATAAAAGCTACAACCAAACAACAAATAGGGAATTCCTAAACCTATTAGGTATGCGAAAACATTTTTTAGAGAAACCTCAAAAACTCCCCAAAGGACAAAAAGGGAATTATTTGTCTATCTAATATATTGTGTTCTTTGGCATTGAGCCCAGAATGAAAAAGTTAAGAAAACACCAGCTGCCCTCTCTTGCATGCAACTTATTTAATTTGGCCAAATGGTCTGGCATATACTTCTATTTGTTTACCTGCAGTGCCTTTGTTTCTCTGTGGATATTATGATTCAGTGGACAGATGAGATACAAATGGGATAAATTCAGGTCACCACTGGCATTACATTCAGGCTGTGTGTGTGTGTTCATAAGTGCCTCATTTATATGCCTAGTGGGGCAGTAAATTGAAGACAAATACAAGTAACAGAATTTTGTTCTAAGACAAAACATCATAATTCAGTCATGAAATGGAAAGCTTACATGACTTGACATTAACATCACTTATGTTCCCTTCATTTAATTGGGGAGATTAGTGAGATTTTGGCATTAAGAGGAGAATAAATCACAAATTGCTTTTGAAAACAGAATGATTTTCAAAACTTAATTTTCACCTGCTCTGACTCTCCATGACCAACATCAAGAAGCATGTAAACTAAATTATTTAATGTTGCTACGGTGACTGGGAAAGACAGCCTGATGGCAAAAGTGTAGGGAGGTAATACTGTATATTTCATACTGTTTAATTTTCTTGCTATTATGCAGCTTCTTTGAATAGGGTGTTGAGGTCACCCTCTACAAAGGGGTCAGAGAGGGGCAGCTTTTTAGCACTGATTGCAGGTTTTAGTAATAACAACTGAAAACTGCTGGCAGCATGTGTGGGAGTCAGAGAGTGGCATCTTTAAATATCACAACATTTAAAAGAAAAACACATTCTCTCTCCACCCAGACAAGTTTTTCATTTGATCCTTCTTTACAACTTCCATTTGCCGCCAGGATTTTACTTCAGTAACCTTGATAAAACTTTCTAATAGCAGACATACATTTAAACCAGAACTAGACTGTAGAAATATTGAGAAAGAACTATATTCTTTTAAACAAACATTGCAATTAGATTGATTAATGAAATGAGTTTCTAATTTTGTTATTATGCTTTTTAAAGAAGCAATACAGTTCATTTCAATTGTAAAAGATATTACTATATATCTTACTTGCAATTAATATGGATCAAGAGTTGAGTGTACAACAAACACTCTTTACAATTACACCATTAAGGCCTAACATTGTGACTATAATGCCTTGCAATCCTTGGCAAAACAACAACATAAGGCAAGGAAATGTAATGCAATGTAAAGTAGCATAATTCAGAGGAATCCAATATAATTCAATGGAATCTTATTCCATTCAACAGAATGGAACATCCAACGCATGTACAATAAGATTTTTAGGTGAATCAGAAAGAAAAGTGATTGTAAATAACTTGCATAATATTCAGTCATGACTTAACTCCATTGTTACTGAACCCCAGAAACTTAATCAATCATCAGCAAATCCCAAGAACCTTTTTATGTATGCAAACTAGAGCTATTATCTTCAGATTAATCATTACAGGCTAGATGTCTAGCTGTATTTTCAGGTGTACTAAAGAGACAAATTGATTTGATTCATTCAACTTTCCTTAGCCTCTCTGTGAATCATCTCTTCACTGCAAAGTAAAGAAGTTGTGAAATACTAATAAGACGCAAAAAGAGAACATGCCAGAGGGTCAATGGATTCATGCCATAGGGCGACAGGCTTGTTTGTGAATTTCCTGTTGAGGGTTACCAAGAGATTGCGAGAGTCTGGTGTGGTCTGTTGTTAATTAATGCACAGCAGAGTGGATGTAAATATATCCTTGCTCAAAGCTGCAGAGTCTCACTGCTGATTGACCAATTACAGCCAGCAGACCTAAAAACTAATTACTGGAGATCACTGAAACAGCTTAAAGTGTTTTGGAACATGTGCTTGTTTTCTTCTAAATTCTGATGCTCTTACAACCTATTATAAAACCCCTGAAAGTAATAGGAATCAAAACGAAAATTTATACCTGATCAATGTGGGCACACACACAAAAATAGACTGTTCAACCAATGAACAATCATAATTTCAGAGATGAGACAGAAAGTCTCTGTGGTTAAAGAATTTACCAATACCTATGATGATTTAAACTCAAGATTACAAATACCAGGATTTTTTTTTTTTTTTAATAAAACAAAATATACTTTAAATACAGAATGAAGAAACTTTCCTTCCACTTTTCTCTGAAACATCACCACAGTGTAGGAAGTTTAATTTCTCATTTTTGTTTCTGTGTCCTTAAATGGAGGGTAACCTCGAGTGCTGTAGTTTTCATCATAAAAATCTCTAGCCCAGAGCCAATGATATGCTCTATGAGCTTCAAAGTCTTTGCCTTAGGCTACATAGTTGTGTGCAAAATTGTACAGTTCTTACATTGCCTTACAAGGCTGTTTTTTCTGCTATTTTTTTTGCTATTTTTATGGAATCAAAGCGAAATGTATTTTTATATATATATATGTTGGGTTCAGAATGACTGAAGCACAGACAAAAAGGTTTAATTCCTAAACTATGTTTGCCAAAAATATTTAAAATATTGATAGAAGTTGAATGCAATGACACTTGGACCAAAAGCCCAGATCAAAGCAGAAAGTATTCAGTAAGACGGCAAAGGACAAATCACTAATGAAATGTGATGAAGTTCAAAACTGGAAGGCAATGACTCCTTTGGAGTTAGATGCAAAATAAAAACTCATAGACATTGATTTGAACCTTAACTTAAAAATTCTATTATTTTAATAGATTCTAACCATGTTTTATTGAATTCTATTCTGAAAAATTTAAAAATAAAGAACATTTAACATATTGTCAAATTTGATTTTTAAAATTAACTGTTTTCTTTGGCTGTTTTCTCTATTTATCAAAGAAAAAAAACTTGATGTAGGTTGAATGCATATTTGGAACGGAGAGTGGCCCAAAAGAAGGAAGTAGACTATTACTGTAAATACAACCAAAACAAACATGAAATCCTCCAACTGCAACAAACTGACACCACTCCATTTTTATTTACATTTTGTGAAGAAGGAAGTTAAGCTCAGTGTCATTCAGTGACTCTGGGTGCAGGTGAGAGGGTAAACAGTTTGTTCAAAGGGTTCAGTTTGTTTCACACAGTGCAAAGTGAACCACACCAGCTGGAAATGTAACAAATGTTACAGTTTTGGTCCCCAATCAAACCAACTCCTTACTTATTTCCATACTTATATATTTGAGAGTTTAGCCACCTTTTAATTCTCTTACACTACACCATCAAGTCTGAAAATAGCCTTGATTTCATTTCTATATGAAGCTCATCCACCTGTCCCTTCTCCATTAATATCGTCGTCACTACGTCATAGAAATTGTCCATATTTGTCTCTAGCATTTCCACTCCTCATTATGGCAGATCAGAAATTCAGTAATTTTTGCATAAATCATGACATAAGAAAATCATGAAAACAGTGAAGTGGACAAACTGATTTTCTCTTACAGTTGTTAGTATCTGTTTTACTTGTCATGATAACTCCCCTGACTGCATGTCACTGCAAATCAGCTATGACATAAATAAATGTCAAGGGCACTGCTAATGCCAAGAGGCCAATACTAAGCAGGTGGAAAAGCAAAAAAGAGAGGCAATTTGGATGGTACCACTAAAATCTCTTTAGAGGTAGACCAGAGGCAGACACATAAAGCAAGAAATTAAATCAAAAGCAGAAGAGAGTGGTGAAACCGGAATCTATGATGATCCCTGATCTAACAACATCTGGTGCAGCCAGACCCCTACGTGGTCATGTTGCACACACCCTGACATCGCAGACCTCTCTAGCTCTGACTGGAAGAATGCTAGAGGGGTGCCAGACTGGGCCGGATTTAGATGTGACATGAAACTGGTCCTGACCACTGTGTCTGTCCAGATCTTTCTGTCCCGAACTACAGTAATAAAAAAAGTAAAAGTAAAAAAATAAACAGAATGCATTATGAAAGCAGAGTGGAGGAAACTGGATCAAAGAATCACAGATGATTTATTCTGGAAAAAAGCGTCATGGTACTTTTGAAGTTAGGAGACAGGAAATAAAGAAAACACAAAACTAGACCAGGGCAGAAACATAGTGTGCCAGAGATGGGGGTGAAATCGTAGGAAAGATGTTACAAGAAACGAGACAAACCTTCATGGTGGTAAAACCACAGAGTGGAAAAGAGTAGAAGAAAGCAGATGTGCTCCTCAGAAATGTCATTGGGTCAGTTGAAAGGGGAAGGCTAAAAGTTTAACAAAAACAAAGGAAAAGACTGAAAAAGAAATGAGCGTACCAGAATAAAGACATAAAAAAGATTTTTTGTAGGTTTTTGATCTATGTTTTGAGGTTTCAGTTGTCTTATAATCAATAGGCTGGTCAATGTCAGCTTTCTCAAATAAATCGTTTAATAAGGTTCCACCCTTATTAAAGGGTGGAACCCTTATTAAAGGTTCCACCCTTTAATAAAATATCACATAAAAAAGTGATATTTTATGTTATCACTTGTGAGGAAAATCAAACGTACATAAAAACGTCTGCATACTTGGTAAACATATTTTGCTTTGTTCCAAACAACAATATTAATGTATTTTGATAGGATTTTATGTTTTAGTCAACCTCTTACCCTTCCTCCAACAGTTTCTTTTTACTTCCAGGATTACCCTGTACTTAGCTCCGTTCATCTTTCTATCTGCTCTGAGCTGCTGTCATGTCCCTGAGGAAAAATCTCCCCACTTTATGATGCTGCCACCACCACGGACAATGCTTATTAAATATTTTGAGATAAATGCCACCAACTTCCTGATGGGATAATAAATTGCACTTTTTCCTGTCAGATAAAACTCTTTTGACACATGTTGCTTTTCAGTAAGAATGTCTAGATAAAAAATGTGGTAGTTTATCTAAATTAATTATTTTCCCTATAACTCTGAAATGTATCCATAAAATGACAAGTTCTATTCTCTCTAATTTATTCAGGCATTGAGCAATAAAGTGTTCAATTCAATTAAAGTAGATGAGCTATAATTCAGAGAAATTATTGTCAGATGGAGGTTCATGCTTTTATCGTGCTTTAATCAAATATTGCATTGCTTAAGTTAGCAGTCACACAGCAAAAGTGGTATCCTTGAAAGGTTTGTCAAAAATTATGAATGACAGTTACAGACAAAAGTTTTGAGAATAATAATCTTTTGTTTCCAACAATCTTTATAGTTTCAGATTTTATGGCTGCAATTTGCATTGAGCCTGGGTTGAATCACCCGATGAAACGCAATTAATTGAAAAGCTGATAATGAATTTGATTATGAAATCTTCATTTGCATTATGCTTTAATAATGTCACAAAATGAGCTGTGAGTATCATTAAAATGATTTTAGGGTTAGATTAAGGTGTTAAGAACTGGACAGCTAATGTCTCTGTCATTCTGATAACATTAAAGGAGCTGGTTATTGTTTTCGGTTTTTCTAAGGGAGTGGCTTTTAATCCTTTTCTTGGTAGCCATTGTTATCTCTTTCATCATGACTTTTTTTCTAATATGCTTCAAAGGAAATGACTGCTAATAACATTCCACCCAAATTAGCCACACAAGGTCCTGCAAGTACCAGGACCATCTCCAATATGGGAATCAGCTCTGGAATCAGACTGACTGCAGTGCAGAGCTTACTCAGAGATGGCAGCAAGCACATATGTTTGTTTCCGTGCACAGACAGGCAGTTACTTTCACGTACTTTTTAAATATCAATTCAAGCTGCAAAGAAGTCCCCACTCATCAGGAAAAAAATTATAAGACAGATCAACATTCTTTAGGAAATAACAGGGTTGAACTGGTATTTCCTAAGACTGGAGTAATATTGTTTCTTCTTGTGGTGCTGTGTGGTGTAAAGGTAGAGCAGGTGTCCCCACGTACAGAGGATATGGTTGTCAACGCAGCCATTCTGGGAAACCTGAGACTGATAATAAGGGCCCCTAGTGTCACCCCCAAAAAATCTATATTGTTTTCTCAAATAAAGTCCCCCTTTAGACAGTCTAGTAAAAAAAATAGTGGAGGAAAAGAAAGAGGGATGCCACTATGAATCCTCTTTCATGCCATTTATGTGTGCCTCCTTTCATCCAAAAGTGTGGCTTCAGTCACTATTTTGTTTAAAGTCACCGCCACGTTCAAAGAGTTGGACCAAAATATCCTCTGAGGAAAAACAACTAACCAGAATAATTCTGATGCTGAACAAGGTTTTTTTTTCCAGCACAGAGAAGAACTTTCTCACAATGAGAGAGTGACGACTAAGAGAATCAAGGTTCAAAATATGGACCCATGGAAAAGAGAGCCCCCAGATCTGAAGCACATCAGGAACCTGTCCTCTAATTTCAAAAAGCGAGTGTAAAAAAACGTAAAGGCCTCCGAACAGATAAATGCATTAAAAGGTTGCTACAAGTCAGAATTTGGCCCTGAAGTTGATATCGAGTCAAGATGAAATGCAGAAGTCTTGACAAGGAAATGTCAACACTGTAAACATTAGCACCTCATATTTCTCTATTAAACATCTGAAGAACTAAAGGTTTTGCTTTTTGTGTAGCTAATTTGTTACCATCCCTTGACATTCATATTAGTTTTACAAAATATATGAAAATTGTAGTAGTTGAATACCTTTTTTAAACATCACCCTTATTACTCTGTTTCTGTTGTGCTGCTGCCTTATCTTGAAGTCTGAGACATACCAAATAACTGTTAGCCAGCCCTTTATGGTTAACTCTGAGAAGTGTTTTGTGTTTTTATTTATTATAAAATACAAGCTGTAGTACTGCTACAGAAGAGGACCTAAAATAGCACAATACTATCCATAGCAACCATATACGCGGTCAAGGCTATGAAATGCTGCAGCAGTAGCACACAGAAGCATAGAAGGAGCATCGTCCCAATGTCTGCTGTATAGAACATTGTTTTGCTGTTTGGCATCAGCGCCCAACAAAAATCATCTTCTGCTGTTGTATTATTTAATATTCCAAATGCCAGTTATGATTGAGACGACCAGAAATTGCAATGCTGACAGGCATTATACTTTTATGGCCCCATCACACATACAAGAGGCTATTTAAAACAAGTGGTGCTTGTTGGCCTCCTTCAGTATTTACAGTGGTGCTACTGTGTCCACTAAAACAGAAGACCTACTGATAAAGTTACAGGACTTCTAGAACAAAACTGACATTTTCATAAATGTTTTTCCATTAGTCCCAGGTTTTTAAGAATATAAGGAAAGAGCTGTAAATAATGTTAAACATAAAAAGGAAAATTTCTGCAAAGCCAGCCCAAACTCTTTTTTTAAGGAAATGGTGGATCTGTCTTTTTTCATTAGAGTACTTTTGATTGTTTCAGCATTACATGAACGTAAAATTGAGCAGGGAGCAAGTAAAAGATGACAGTTTCTGGGGGTTCAGTCTGCAGTAGCTTCACTTTGCTGAAGGGTGAATACAAGAGACAGATGAGTAGAAATGATCATTTAAGAGAGATCAGGAGTAATGGACCATACCACAACCTCTTTAGTGATGAAAGGATTGTCATAATAGTAGGAGTTTTTCTGCCAATACTTGTACAAAGATGTTGCTTAAGTCAATACTGCCATCATATGATGCATAACAGAGACAAGGAAGAAATCAAAGAAAAGAAGATATAAAATGAAGATGTTGAAATTTAGCAAATGGTGGGATAAAATAAGAGAGGAGAGGAAAATGACAATAGCTTGGTTTTTAAAAGTACAGGAAAGATTGACTGAGGCTAATATAACAATTCTGCTTAATAGACATTAACTTGTTTATGAGAGATCCAGATCCTATAATAGATTTCAAATTAGATCTATCTACTCAAGTGACCAGGAGATCAACAATGCAACAGTGATGGAGTCTATTTCACTGAATAAGCCAACAGTAAAGATAAAAATTCACGTGAAACATTTTTCATGTTTTTAAAAATGGTAATGTGAGCTAATTGCAAAGTGCTCAATCACAATTAATCCCTTATTTAAAAAAATTAATACTCATCCGAAACCCTTCTCTTCTCTAAAACTAGGTAAGAAAAAAGCTCAGCAGACCTACACGAGTCAAGGAAACTGCACTCAATTGCTCTCCTTTTTGGCCTTTGTGCATTGGGCCTCAGGCATAATATCTGTCTGCAGCACATTGTTGTTATTCCTTTGCTCCAGAGTGTGCTGCAAAGGAAAGAGGTGATACATATTAACACTTTATTCTCGGCAGGCCCATGCACAAAATACGTATTTCTGCATGTTTTGTAAAGTGGCAAGTGAGCACTAGTTTGACTAAAATAAATGTGGAATTATTTTTGATCTACTTATGATGCAGCATCATATTTAGTGAACCTGCAGTATAAGGTTTACGAATAGGATAGTTTTTCATGCATTGAGGCAAAAAGTCCAGAAAACCTGCCGGAGGTACAATACATTCAAGGCAAATGTTCGTATTTAGTTGCTAACGCGTGTTGCTAATATCTTAACTTCTTTAGGTTGATTTTTTTTTTTCATGATGCACCTTGGGAGAAGGTGGACTTTTTAAAATTACATAAATGTCAGCGGATAAAAATTGTCTAATTATAATGTATTTGTTGGAAATTTTTAGATTTTGTTTTGACCTACAGCATTTCATAGCCTTGACAGCGTATATGGTTTCTATGGATAGTATTGTGCTATTTTAGGTCCTCTTCTGTAGCAGTACTACAGCTTGCAAAGGTTTAGTTTGCATTTCAGCTTATTAAGATATCTGCTTAAACGGTTGCTCTTTGACAAACAACAACAAATTGTTAATAAGCCATTCAACAAGTTTTGAAGGAATGCTTGTGAGTTTTTTGGTTATTCTAATGTCCTGAAGCTGTTGGCTATGTTGATGTCCTTCTGCCAGCTCCTGAGTAAACAAAGACAATGAAACAGTTGGCAAAGGTTTAGGTACTTTCTCAGTTAATGATGAATTAGAACATGTTGACTTTCTGCCAAACAGAGAGATGGTAGAGCGGTCTATAAATCACCTTATATGCACTGCAGTTCTATGCTGTTGCTCCGATACATCAGTTTCATTTTTTTTTCTTTTCTTTTAGCATCATTGCTAAAGTTAGTATTACTGCTTGAAATAAAAAAAAATAAAATAAAATAAAATTCAAAGCAAAGTTATTGGGCTATTAAAAACCCAGAGATCTTAGAATATCCAACGCAACATCTCACATTCCTCAGTGTCAGTGTAAGCAAAAAGCAGTGAAAATAATCTAGCGATATATAAACCCCTAAAGAGTAGCAACTGTTGCCTGAACCTAGAGCTTAATGATCACACAATAAAGGCTTCTCAGGATATTTAGTCGATATTCCATGCAGATGGAAATGAAAAGAGCAGGACTCTTCTACAAAAGCTACAAGCTAGAGAATAATTAATGCTAAGTAAGGAAACATTTATCTGATCTGGTTCTCAGATCTAATTTCAGAATGGTGTAATTTGTTTTAACTTGTTACCAGTTTTTTAAGATTCATTGGACAAACAAAACCATATCCAGGGATCTGCTTTCAGATAGCCAGGACTGTCAGAAAAGCAACTCAAGGATTTGTGCCTCTTTTCTTTGTAGTGTCAGTAAGATAAACTTTCACAGCTAAAGCTTTAGCCACGTATAAAGTGCTCTGAACTTCAAATACCATATTTTAAGGCTACTTAAAACTGTCAGTAACCTATTCACTCATAGTGTATATTTTTAATAGCACAAATTTTTCCTGGACATAAAAGTATCATTGCTACTGCTACTACCAAGTTAACCTGACTGATAACTGTTGTTTATAGCTATATTATGGCAAAATTATTCAAGCTCATTAGTATCAGTTTATTAATTGGCTGTGGCCTTTAAATAGTCTATAATATTTCCCTTTCTTCAAGACCAATCATTTTATCTCAGCAAATTGTGATATAAGCAGGATAGTGATTTCACTGCAAAAGAAATAAAAATCTTTTCTTTATATTTTTTTATATTACTTGGCCTCCTCTAGTAGACAGTAGACTTTATTAGCATTTTTTTAAATGGTTCTCACATCTGACTTCAGTTTGGGTAATAACGTTAATTTGAAACCTTTTTAGACTGAAATGCTTTGTGGCGCATCAATAATAATGTAAAACTAGATCTATGACAGTAGATCTATTAAATCTTGTCAAGCACAACTATTCTTTATTGCATCAATAGATAGGATTTTGTCAACACTCATGTTGCTATTTTACAGTCGGATGGTTGTGCAGACGCTGAATTGACAGATACTGTACAGAACTGATCATACACATTTGTGATGAGAACCGGTGAATTGTGTCTCTAAGCAACTTCACTGATTGTTGTGTGATCACTCCAGCAGCCCTAGCTGTGGCTTACTTTGATGTTCCAGGACAATAGTGTTGTGACAGCACATGCTGACCTCATATCTGGATCCCAGTCCCATTATGTGGATAACAGAGTTACAGTTGAGTTTGCTGACTTTCGAAGGAGCTGGAGTCGGAGTTGATCTTACTCTCATGAGGTCTTTTGAGATCTGTTGGGTCCCGAAACTAATGTTGTTGGCTTAAAAATGCATATTATACTGATGATTTTAACCTTAATGAAATACTTGATAACCAGTATTCTGAAACGCCTAACTTTGAGCTGTGTAATCAGTAAGGATATTTTTTTTTTAATGTAAAATAAGTATTTTGTGATTAACTTTGTCATGTGTAATCTGTATGTTGTAATGATTAACTTTGTTGAGTGTGACCTGTGGTTAAAGAGCTGATAGCAGTTGACCTTAGAGCAAAGTTTAAGAGTTCAGAAGGGGTAACGCCAGCAAAGGTTCTGGGGAGAAACGGAAGTGAGCTGAACAGAAACAAAGACAGAGCAGATGTTCAGCCTGAAAAAGGAACTGAGATCAGCATGACAATGGAAGGAGGCAGACTGTGATGTGAGAGTGACCTTTGAGCAGGCTCTGGTCAGGATGCTTAAAAGTCTGTTGCACAAGGAGAAAGGTGGTTTTTCCTTCCGTAAGGATCGCTCTGTCAGGCAGCTAGTCGACTGACCCACAGGAGGAAGTGAGTTCTTAGTTTGATTAGTAAAATACAGATCATATGATGGAATTAGATTAGAGAGAAGGTTATCAATGCAATATTCACATATGGATTTAAACTGAAATCTTTCACTGCAGACTGTCAAAGTGACAATGGTGCATAAAATACCAGGAGCATTGGATTCTTTTTTCTTCTTTTTCTTATAACAAAACTCAGAAGAGTTTTTTTTTTTACTCATACTGACAGCAAATTTCATTACTGGGATAATTTCATGTCTGTTTACCCACTTTCTGCTGTGTCAATACTTCAGATGCAAGTGTCTGTTTATATAGAGAGATAAGCTTAACAAGCAGCTTTTGACTTGTTAAACTGAAAATTCTCAAAATCCTTCTTTTTTTCAAAGCTTCTGTTTTCTTTTTCTTCTTTTTACCTGTAAATAATTTATAAAATGAACAATGAATATGCATATTGACTTCAAACTTATTCTGTTCTTAACTGAAGATACTACAGTTTTACTTTTCTTGTTTTTCACCAACCTACTCTGACATTTAATTATAACTTTCATCCGAGATAATTTTTTTATACAAATAAAGCATAGAGGGCAATATTCTGCATGTCTATTCTTCTGTATACTAATCTTCCAACTATATTAAATTCATCCGAGATGAATAGATTTAAGGAAAGAAAGAACGTTATTTTGCTATACAACTTATGTTCACTTTGTCTTATGAAGAACTTTGGCTTAGACTAATTTATTGATTCTTCTGCCCACATTGAGACTTGTACATATAGAAATATAGTTAAACTCTCTCAAAACATTTCACTTGTGTTCTCAGGTCAGTAGCACCTACCCTGCTGCCAGGAGGGAGGGAAAGAGATGGACAGGCTTATGAAGGGTTACACTTCTCACCAGCAAATATCTTCAGGGAAAAACCTATTACTGTATTTACTTTGTGGGAAAGAAAGTATTGCAGTTTTATCCATTAAGTGAAAATCTCACAGTCACTTGAGAACGTCTTATTTTTTTCCCTTTTTTTTTTTTTTTGCTTAATACAGCAATAAAAGGCTGTAAGCTTCTTCTGCACTGGAAAGAACAACTGTTTTACAGCACAAAATTGGTTTCAGTTTTTCCAGAAATAAGTGTAATTGCTGGGCTGAAATGTGTGTTTTTCAATAACCCATCTGTCAGTAGAGCTAATATGAACTAATTATACCATGAAAGTCTTTTTCTGCTTTTAAAGTTAATTAGATTTTCAAACTGAAGCTCAAAAGGTGAATGGGCTTCTTCGTCAGCATGCAGCAGCTGCAGAAAAACTCCAAATTCACAAAGCAAAGTGAGCCACAGAAAGGGGTTTAATCCTCCGACTAAATTAAATTTGTCCTTGCAACGTTGTCTGACAGGCTGACAGAGCTCACAGGAGAACAGATTACTCTCCTGCTCCCCTCTTCTTCGCCTCTCAGGTTTCTCTTCTCTCCTATAGTAGGACGTCATTGAACTTATGTAACAAACATTTCTTTAAGCTACTGCAATGACATGTTGACTTGCTCTGCCAAGTGACCACAACTTACGCAGGCTGACATAGACTCTCACAGTCTGGAAATTGAGGTAAAAATTAATGTTAATGCTTGTTTGTCCTGTGTGTCTTTGTTGACCTGTTACGATTTGGCGATAGATCCAGGGTGTACCCTTCCTCTTGCACGTTAACTGCTGGAGTGGTTCTTACCAACCACTCCAATTGCTTAGAGTGGTTGGTAAGAAAAACACTATATTAGATTAGATTATTAGATTAGAGTAGAAATACTTTATTAATGTCCATGGGGAAATTCTCAACATTACAAATCTGGCACCTGATAAACGTTCATGCAGATAAAATGGTAATCATCACATTTAAAAAGAAGAATAAAATCACTTCCTAATATAAATGAAGTCTGCTTACTCCCATTTGGAGAAATGCAGCTTAAATGAGAAGCACTGGTATTCCCAAGTTCATGGACTGCAAAAATCATTTCACTTTACATCCATAGAAGAAATAGGATTTGGTATGCAACGGTATCAGGAACCAGTTATCACATGTGCACCGTCTGGTACATCATCTTCTCTATCAAGTCTTCACTACTGCATTGTCCTTTACTCCTTCTCTCTCTCTATTCTATTGTGCTTCCTCTGTTTAATCTGCCTCTTACAGATATCCTCTTATCGCCATCAAAATATGCAATTCATCTTCGTTCTCACAACGACTCACTCTGACTGCCTTGCAGTGGCTTTAAAACAATGCCAGTGGAATCACTGATCCGGTTGACTGATACTGCAAACACCTACAGCACTCTCAGTTCTGGAAAGGATGGAAACTGAAAGGGAAAAAAACTTATCATTTTTGTTGTAATTTTTCCGTGTTTTTTTAATGAAAAAATAAAAGTTATATTTCACCAATTTAATCAAAATGCCTGCTTGTAAAGAGAGCCTTATGCCACAAAGTAAAAGCCATAATATGTTGATTGACATTGCGGGGGCACTGCCTCCTGCTAGATGAGAAACGGAGAACAATCTAAAGGAACAGGAAAGGATTAAATGAACTAAATTATGGGTCCCTGTGGTTTGCATTTTGTGCCTGTCTGTACACCCAGTCTGTACTGTATGATAGTGTCTCCGCTAGCTTAACAGGAGGAGGCATTCAATGAAAGCGTGTGTGTATTTAGGTGTTTGTGCATGTTATGTGTGTTGAAATGGAAAGAGAAAGCTGCTGGTTTTCGTCTGTTATTCCCCTGTAGTTTGAATCGATTTGAGCCATCAGAAATAAAAGCCTTAAAGAACGGTGGAGACAGCTGGAAACAGTGAGACAGGAAGCAGAAAGGAGGAAAAATGTGATTTCCAGTATAAACCAGATTTGTAGAACCTGTCAGCAGACTTTCCTGTGAGAAGCAAGCTGCTTACTGCTCTTAAGAGACCTTTGTGTGTCAGGAGACATATTCCTCACAGCTTTCATAATGTGTCTGATAACTTCAACGAGGCTAATTATGAACATAAGTTTGAGTCAAGGCTTGTTTATAAATATAGCACCTTTCATACACAAGGCAATCCACAAGACGTTAAAGTTTTAAATGAATTAAGTCCCTCAAAAATGGGCAAGGAGAAGGATGAGGCACTGGTCAGGATGCAGAAAACAGGCCAGGTACATGAATAGAAAAAGAGACATGTACCTTCAAAGGCTGTGACAAGAATGACGACAGGTGATCCCATACTGAGTGAAAGCAGAAAAGCAGAGGTGCAGTTGAGAGCAATGAGCTAATTAGAAGGAGCAGGGGAGCAACATGAAACATGGCAGGGATTACATAAAACAGATGATTCATGACAACAGATCTGACCAAACTGTGTTTGGTGTGCACTGCATAGTTTTCAAATCAATGACAATGAGTAGTAGTATGAACTCATTGAGGTTTTACCATTCTGAAGCCTTTTTCTTTTATTAAAACCTAATAATTGATGGTATCTGAGAAGAGAATAACCAACATCCTTACTGAATTCAACGCAGCAGTAGGTATTACTATAACATATTTTTCTTATAGTTCCCAAAAGATGTCTTGTGGATAACAGACTTTTCCCAATCCATCAGTCAGTGGGAATGTATAAAATCTCTCTTTAACTGTAAACCTTTTTGCTGAAACAACTCATGTTGGTGGGAGCATGTTTGCATGTACTTCTGCAAAAAAAAACCTTTTCTACGTTTGATAAGAGACTGCAGATAATCCTATTCAGTGCCCAAGTTTATCTTCGTCTCTGACTGACTGGCATTCAAGAGACTTGGAGCACATAACACATTTTGACATTGTGTTTGCTCGCTTCTCCCTTGCTGTCTGTCCAAATCCCATTGTAAACATGTGAATGTCTCTTCTGAGAGATTTTTCACTGAATTCACAGGCACCTGTGTGCTGTCACCATGATGATTGTTTTCTGCTGGTTTTCCTCTAGCTAAGCCATTATTGCATAAAATTCAAATTATTTTATTTTCAAGTTTTCTTCAGTGCTTCAAAGCACTGAAGAAAAGGTGATAAAAACCGAAATAAACCTGCCAGGAATTTTGTTAGAATTTCTCCTTGTCTTCCAAGATGTTCATATCTTCATAATTTTACAAATTATGTAGTGCACTGTGAATTAATTTAGCTGGATGTATACATCACAGGCATTGAAAATCAATCCCTGTGATCACATATATACGTATGTGAAAGTCACATACGTATATATTTATGTGATATATATGTATATACAATTATTAATTTCCCACATCCATCAGTGGGATGAGAAAGTATCACCCAGAGTTGGTTACAAGAAAAAAGAAACGCAGTCAGTAAGAAAAAGAAATCATGTTCAGATAGTCGAAGGAAAATGATTGGGCTTCACGATGCTAATATTTGCAAAAGAGCAGCATGTTACAGATCTTGTTCTGCCCGAGGAAGACTGATATACCGCAGTGAAGACAGATAATGCCTAGCTGTTGGCATTCTGCTCCGACTTTCTCTGTGCCAGAGCTGGGGAAATGAAGAACTTTGAAATGTTATCATTGCACTCATGCCAAAAGCATTTTTACACACACACGCGCACACAGTGCACACAATGAGACTAGCTTGTGATTTAGGAGGAAGTGTCCATGTTCATTCATTTTCATTCAATAACAAAGTTATTTTTGTTATTCCCAATCCCGTCATTGTCTGGATTTCATCCCACAGCAGTCGATGAGGCTGACAAGCTATTATCATCAAAGATTCAGTTCACGCTGGTAAACATTTGGTTATGTTTTTCTGAGACATTTTGAAAGCAGCATCTTGGTTTGAAAAACACTTTTTTTTTTCCCAACTTCAGTTGTGGTTTCTCAAACTCACAGCATAAAGCCAGATTATAAGGTATGTACTGTGTTCATCATAGAGACAGCCTGGGAAAAGAAACTGTCTCCATAACAGCGGTTTCCTTGCAAATAGTGCTGTGTCAACCTAAAGGTAAAAGTTTAAATACTTTATGTCCAGGATGTTTGGGGTCTGCAGAGATGTAAGCTGATCCTTTCCAGGAGCTAGACCTGCACAAGTCCTGGACACAGGGAAGGTCAACCCTGAAGATCATCTCTGCAGACCTAATTGTTTGTTACAGTCTAAAGCTGTCCTGTTTTATGGATGCTTCCAATGACACAATGATGGAAGAACACATATAGAAAATGACCAGCAACTCCTTTAGTAGGCTGTACTTCTTTATTAGGTCCTGTAGTTGCACGGTTCTAAGGAACCGAAAGTGAACCGTAGTAGACTCTACACAATCAAAAACTTTCAGTTATTATAGAAATGCTGTATATATCAACAAACTTGACTTCCTAATTTGACACCTTGAAATTGAGCTCTGTCTCTCTAAGAAGTTCCTGCCGTTTTGGAGACTCCACCTTCAACATGTCGTCACAGCACTTCTATTACCTCATATAAACCTCATAATGAGGAGTGATGGAGTGAGAACTACTTCATATTATAATCTCAGTAGATGTGAAGATTCACTATTTGCTAATTGATGCTGCTGCTAGTCTGTTGGAGCTATGTGGGGAAAATGTGGGGGGGGGGGGGCAGCTCTGTGAAGTAGAAGATCAGCTGGAAACTACTGCTGCAAGGAGAAGCTTTGTGGAGATTAGCAGCGCTTTGTAAGAGCAAGCGTTTAGGTGCCCCCAAATAACTGCCATGGGACAAACATGCATGACAGAAATGTGGGTTGTTAGAGAGTTGGTAAACATGAATGGTCCGGGACTCTAACCTGCGATGGCCAGGTAGAGGCTTTACCCCTACACCACCGCCTGGCCCCCAGCTATGTTTTTGATGAGAGAATAACGTTACAACTTGATGTAAAGCCCAAAAAGTCAATATAACATGATACCCTCCCTTTGACATCAGGGCACAACAAGACAAAATGTGATTTGACACTTTTGTATAGAAGTTTCATGCAGTTGTTTGAATCTTGCAGTATAAATAAAATTTTAGTTATTCACAACTGTTTTATTTGCTGATACATACTGTGGTCATAATGGATTGTATGCCTATATAAACCTAAATATACTCTTCACATTTTAAATGCTTTATAAATTAAATAATTAAGTTCAAATATAAGTAAAACACTTCATATGATTGTATTTTCTGTTAAATTTTATGGAGGTTAGATAGCAGGAACCAGCAGGTTGAACAGGGTAACTGTGAACTTTAGCCAGCTGTCACTCCATTCACTTACGGCTAAAATGATGGCAAGCTGTTAAACATGCGGTGCTTCTGCATCCACAAGCCTCCGGCTATTGAAGGAAAGCACCGATCAAGGACAGAAAATTGGAAAGATGGGAGAGGTAACTAAAACCCAGACGTGTTACTGCCTGCAGCACCTTGCAGGGGACGGAGGGCATATATAAACATTAAGGCCGGAGGGTTGACGTGTGTATAGGTCAGACCCATGAAAATGCAAATGGCACTCAAGTTTGCTGAATAATGTTATTAAAAATAGCAGCAAGGTTAAAGAGAGAGAGGATATAAGTGTGATCCTAGTGGAAGGAGACTCAAGAAGAAAAAGAGGAAATGAAAAATCAGACTCATTTTGGTTTTAGGATTAGTTAATAGTTCTTAATAATAGGAAAAATGAAAACCATTTCTTTTAAAAACTATGTCTTTTAAAGACATAGTTCTGTCTTTAAAAGACAGAACTATGCGTTGCCCTGTATGCAACGCATACGGGCGCTGCACTAGAGGGGGCGCCAAAACGATGTGGGGAAATTTTTTCTCGTCGGCATTTTCTGTATTTAACAGCTGTTTGAGCATGCATCAATACCATATATTATGATTTTATGCGTGATAACTGTTGTATAGCACCTACTCATGCTTTTCATCTGTAGGTCCCTTCAAACAATTGAAACGCTCCCACCTCACTGGGCAAGTGGGGTGAAACCCAAACACCTAACGTAGGGTTATATTAGTGGAACGACAAACGTTATGCACTAGGATGTCTCATTGCTTTTCACACGCAGTGACATGTTTATCTCCCCCAATCAATGGACTGTGTTGTGTGACGCAATTGGCTTCACCCTAACTGTGCCATACCATTGTAATACTGACCTACACCTGAAGGGGGCCCAGTAACTGTGTGGAACAGGTCAGTTGTACGTGAAACAGAAAGAACCGCACTGACCTACTTTGTACCACTTGAACCTTGCAATGACGTCTAAATTTGAGATGTGGGGTTGTAGCCTAGAGTCATAGGGGCGTTGCACTAGCATTGCCTGTTTGAGCATGCATGAAATGATCACTAATAGAGAACAGCACTGATTAGGTGCTCCCCATCCCCTATTCCTTCACCACCCCTCTCGTTGAAGGAAAAACGTTGATGTCTTTTACTATACAGTGTTATGTGGTCAATGTTATTTCACTATTATTTTATTAATGTGGGTTGCCAGTTTGGATAACCTGACTTCCTATCAAACTATAAGAATGAAGGAAAACATGCTAACAAAATGCCTCAGACCTGCAGCCCATGGGTGGTTCTAGAGGCTGGTGGAAGTGGCTCTTTGGCTCACTTATATATTAAATGATAAAATATTGGCCTATTTTTTGTTTCATTCTTTTTTAATTGCTTTCTAGGCTGCAATTTATTCACACATCAGGAAGGACTAATAACATTAGGGAGGCAACAAAAACCTAAATACCATGAAGGTTTTAATTTAATTACTGTATTTTATAAGTGCATGAATAAGGAAGAGCTGTAAGGACATATTAAACCTGGGGAGGCAAGGGGGGCCGATGACATGTTCGCATACACCTCAGAAAGTATGCAATTGCGCCCCTGCCTATAGTTTTTTCCTTGTTATAATAAAATCATACAAAATGTACTCTCTGAAAACAACCCGTGTGTTTGCAAGATTCTAGCAAGATTTTGTCTATTGTGAATTATTAGATAAAACATTTATTTAGTTCACAACTTCAACACACTTTGATCTCATTCACCAGTTTTGTCTCATTGTATGTGAAGAAACAAACAGCAATATATAAAAGTAATTGTATAGCATCATCTCTACATAATCTGAACAAATTCTGCTCAGACTGAAAAAATTGAAGCATCCATATTTTTTTCTACAGCTTCTATATTTGTGTAGAAGCCTTTATGCTGTGTTTTCAAGGTCATGAATAGTTGAGGTAATAGAAACAATCAACCCCATTAGAGAAATTACCATTCCCCAATAGAATGTAATACTCAAAAATATTCAAATGCATGACTTTTTAAAAATATTTTTCAAAGCTGTACATTTTACAGGGGAAACACATGCATAAAGACAGGCAGCAGGAAATGCTCTCGTCTTTTAGCTTTTGAGTAATGAGCACATGAAAGAAGCAGCAGGAGCAGCAGCAGCAGCTGACTGCCAGAGACGACATAAAACTTTAATGAGGGTTGTTTGTATAAGAGTTGGTATCTGTGCCCTTAGCTGCACTTAGTGACCCGTTATGTAACTTACACTTTGATTTAGGATTTTGATCCAATGAAGTTTTTTTTTTTCTCTCTCTCTTACTTGGTGTGGATTTTCACCATACAGCAGAGTTGCCTCATCAGTTCCAAAGCTTTGGACTATACAGATTAAAATTGAATTTATTTAGGTGTTTTTGAAAGTTGTGTACTGATTGCTCACATAAAGCCACAATGAAATGCTATTAAAACACACAAAATAGTGCAGAGTCTGAGTGCTGAAATGTTTGCTTAATTTTTTTTATTATATTGTTTATTTCCTTTTGACTCTTCTTCCAGTTTCTTTTTAAAGTCTGTTTGGCTGTGAACACAACAGTTTGACCTCAGTCACATGAAATATGTCTAGATTTTGCTATAATAGTTTTTTTCTTGGGGAAAAAAACTGCATGTCAGATATCTAAATTACCCAAAGAGCGAATATGAAATATTTCTGTTTAAACATTTTACTGTATCATATAGAATGTAAGTAAACTACTTTGATTGTGTATAAAAAAAATTCAGGATCAAAAAAGATTTTGAACGCATGTAGCCATTGAAAATTAGAACAACCTAACACAGCGTGTGCACTTGCAAACAGATATTTACTATCAATTTTACAAACTCTTACGAATTGGAGTTATTCTATGAATAGAAAACAAAAACTGAAGGAAATGTCAATCTGGAAAATGTAATGAAAAGTTACTGTTGAGAAATAAATGAGGACACCCACACATTTAAAACACAGTTTAAAGAAAGGTTTGTCCTCTTTGAACCTCAAACATTCAAAGTGGTGTGCTCCTCACCCTTGGTGGGAGAGTACCATGGTGAGATCAAAAGAGCTGTCTGAGGCCATTTAGAAGATTGTCACAGTTTTTATGACTCAGACATGGGATTAAACGAGGCATAAGGCGAATATGAAATCAAACCAGCCGTTTCAATATATAGAAAAGAGTCTGTAAGTGCAGCACATTTGAAACAACTGCAATATGCCATGGATTGACCACCAAAAAAAGTTCACCCTTGGAGAAGGTCACAAGGTGCAAAAAAAAGTATTTAAAAACCTCAAAAGTTTCATCATACAGCAGGCTCAGCTTGCTACTGTTGAATTAGTAAGAAAAGACTGCTTAAATATAACTTTAATGGGAGTTGTGCAAGGAGGAAACCTTTAGTTTCTCAGAAAAACATGAGGGCCAGATTAAAATTTGTCAGAGAGAACACTTCTTAAATAACAGTCATTGAACAGAGGAGTTGAAAAATGAATGGTTTGGACACCAGACCAGAGGACATGTTTGGATTAAAGAAAACATAGAATTACAGAAAAGGATCAAAACTGGCTTTTAGGTGGCAGATTTTCCTAAAGTTGTTGCCAGTTATAGTACACATTTTAGTTTATATTTTGTTAAAGGTGTAAAACAATGTTCATATTTGGTGCTCTTTGGTTTTGTGACATGAAAAAATACATTGATAAAGATGAGACAGTGAAATGTAAAACATCAACAAAACAGCACTAAAAATCAACAGAAGGCATTTATTTATACTAGTAAAATACCACTTAATTGCTCTCTGCTTACGGCTTTGCTGTGCTCTTACATATGTTGAAAGGGAAACAATAAGGACATAGAAAAATGTGCACAAATGGAATTACTGAGGTTCATTTTGACATGTCTTTTTGGGACTTAAAAGATCAGTGTTTTAAAAGCCAGTGAAATGCCTACATTTCCTGTACTTTTAATTTTTCTCTATGTAGAAAGTCTTACTCAAACGAAAGGTGTCTTAGAAACCGAGGGAAAAGAAGAATCCAGTAAAAACATTTTTTCTTGTGCTATTATTATTTTTAATAAAGCAGTTCCTTTGAGACTGCCTCTTATTTGATGAAGAAATGAAAGATGGCCAAGAAAGCTCAGCTGTCAAAAACATTTTTAAACTATTTAATTAAGTTCTACTTTTAGCTCATAGTTTGAAAGGAGTTAGAGAGAAAAGAATTATTCAATACATTTAAATTTAATCATCACCCCCATCTTAAGGTTAAACATGACATTCCTTGTGTTCACAAAGTTTAGTATCTAATTGGAACGCCTGATTCAGTCAATGTCTAACAGATAAAATCAGCCCAAACGGCTCTTTTTTTTACTATTTATTTTGAAGGTTTACCACTATATTTTAACTAGTGACTACAGTAACTGCTATCTTCCATGGTAAGACATAAACAAAAAAGATGTGTGATCAAATAAAGGGATAACCTCACTTTCGCTCTCATAGATGCAACTGATACAAAGTCAAAAATGTAATAAGCAATAGTAATAAACTTAAACTAAAGTCTTAGGCAGCTACAGGGTGGAAACATGCTGCTCTGGTCCTACTGACTGATCACCTAATATCTCTCTTTACCTTCGTTCATTCACTGATCCCTTGTTGTTCTTGTCAGATGTTACGATGAAGGAGTTGGGGTGGGGGATTTTCTGACGATAGGGACTGTTATTCACAGAAAGCAATGAGGAAGTGGAGAAAGAGAAGGAAGCAAAATATGCAGCAAAGGTCTCAAGAAACCAAACCAAACCATCAAACCTTGCATTGAAGACTAGCAGCTTCTGTACGTCCGGCACTCAGTGAACCAACGCACCATGCACCACCCCTGTTTTTTTCCACAAAACCTTATAGTCAAAGAAAATCTTCCCAATTTGCACAATTTGGCAAAAGGATATTTTCTTTTGCTGCTTTCTTCGTCGCAGTAGATGAATAATTTGCCCAACAATTTAACCTCTGATATTGTTTTGGTTAAAAGAGCTGTACATTCCCGAGAAGCTTTAATTCTCTTTATCCATTGTTCATAATCTAGGATATGACATCATAAGATAATGGGAATATTTCTTCCTTAATCTAAAGCTTGGTAGACTTGTTTCATTGTCACAGTATTTTTTGTTTTTATGTTTTACTTAGAATTGCAAACTAAATATTTAATCAAAAGTTTATAAATGCTAATTTGCTATGTTTAATGGTTTTCTTAATGCATGGAACAGCGTTAAAACTGTGTTGCTGTTGGAAGCTGGAGTCTTGGCCTTACGGGGTGTTTTCTGCTGTTTTTCCACATGGTGGAGCCAGGAGGTTGCTGCTTGGAGGGCGTGTTCCCTGCACACCTGTATGAAATCTGCGTCATTTACTGCTGCATAAGGGGAGCGGGCAGCCAGTTCTCCAGCGCTTGAGTGTTTGCCAGTAATGGTACTCAGGGCCCCTCTAAGTTCTTTTAGAGTCTATTCCCAGTGACTTGATTCTGAATTTCTTTCCTCTGACCTCCTTACAAGATTCCCTCGTGGCTCCTTGGAAAAAAAACCCTCAGAGTTGCCCGAGTCCCTCAGTCCGGTGACCAAGACCACCTGAAGAAGATCCCTCTGGATTGTTTGTCCAAACTGGCTATACCTGCTCTACTGACCTCCAGTCTGCCGATTACCTGTCCGTCCTCCAACGTTCTACTACCATCTACCTCCAGTGACCTCCTGTTCCCCTAATCACCTGATCTTGGGCCCGACACCTCTACCACCCCCCTGGCGGATCATCCACAGATCATTCAGTAAGCTGAATCCTTCATCAGTCTCTTTGAAATTGGTCTTCTTATCTCACCTATCTCTCTACCTCCAGAACCAAGACTATCCAGCTCCTGTGGATCTATTGCAGAAAACTCTCCACCCCCATTCACTGTTCAGCTCCTAAAATAAACTTTTATTTTACTGAATATCATTCATTATGTGTTTTGCATGTGGGTCAAGCGAGTTGTTCCCAACACGACAGTTGCAATTTGAACATTTTGAACTGTGTTTAGAGACACTACTTGTTTCTGATTTCAGTCTTTTCCTTATTCCATAACTTTAATTTCTTCCTACAAGCAGTGCTGCGCTGCTCCATTAAACACAGAAGTGCAGGCAGTACATTGTACCAAATGGGATACCTCAGTATAACTTTCATTAAATTCTATGCCTTTGTGGTTTAAAAAAAAAAAGACGGAGGAAAATCCTCTAGTCGACCTTTGTAGAAACAGGTGAGCTGAATTATGAATGTACCGGCTGACTAGCTCTACGGTGGTGAAATACTGACCCTATTTTAAACATGCTCTAACTGCATCTCTTGGCTAATAAGCACTTCCATTCTTCTAAAAAATTAAATCTAGTTCAAGTAATGTAATGAATTGTCACCTAGGGGAAGCTTTTAGAGTAATTTAGTCCATAATTTGTGTTGAGTCAAAGCTGTTTTTTTTTTTTTTATATATTGCAGAACTAAAAACAAGTCTGATGCATCAGGCTGGTGAAAAAGCACAAACTGTTCTTGCTTCAAGAACCTTTCTCTTCAGTCACCTTTTTTCCCTCTTTGTATTGATGTTCGGAACAATTACTCTGTTACCTCTATTCAAGAACTGCTTTGAGATGAAGCTGAAGTACCCAAAGGAAATCCACACATGCACTGGGAGAACATGGAAGCACCAAGCAGAAAAGACGGTTATTTGAGAACTTCTCTATTTGTGTTATAAGTTTCATGACTCAATCAGTCACAAATTTTTCTCTTAGGAGGTTCCTCCTTATGCTTTGAGACCTGTCCTGTATATCTGGATGAATATGTGTTAATTTCAACTCAAATTCTCCATAATTTGTTTGAAGCCTTCTTAGGTTTCACATAATATGCAGTACCACATTAAGAATGTACAATATATCAGTTTAACGCTCAGTGGTTCGAAATGGTAATTGTTGCTTTCAGAATCTTACAGAAGACAAGTCAGTGAATTGCTGAACACGATCTATTTTAATGAAACGGAGCACAAGTACTAAATGCTCAGTTTCGTCTGGTATTTTATGAAGTTGGCTGCAAACAACTTTGCTGTCAAGTCTTCTCCTGTTATAAGTTATTTTGTTTTAGGTTTCATCCCGACTCTGATTTGGTGGAATTCCTACCTGTCTTGTCTTTGTGGAAATGAACACAAAGGATGTTATTGCTGAATAAGTGAGCCAAATTTGATCTTCAACATGCTGACACGTCCAACTTGTTGTGGTTTCTTCTTCCACCGTTTGGTCTGAAGGTTTTTCTGAAGTTTTTGGGGGTTTTTTTCTCTGCATTTTTGCGGTGCTTTTCTGTCCTGGTGGAAATGTGTTTGATTACCAACTTTGTCAGTCAAGATGTGCTGGTATAGCATTTGTAAACAAAGGGACTGTTCTGCAAAGTCTGAGCTGATGCTGAATCTCAGTATAATTTAAAAGAACTGCAGATTCCCAAGATTTATGTGAGGGTCTATTATTTTTTTCCCTTGAGTTGTTTATTCATAGACAGACTGAACATACAGCATTCTGTTTTTTCTGTATTATTTTTTCCTTATCTTCCATCTTTTTGTATCTAAATCTGTACCAGTAAAGACTTATTGGCTCAACATGTCTCACATATATTGTATTTTAGATCCTTTCTGTTATTATTTTTACATTTCCTGTGATCTCTGTTCGACTGTTTGTTTCTTAGCTTTCTGCATTCTGATGTAAAACACTTTTACCTCAGGACACACCATCCGCACACATAAACAACCAGCTAGTTACCTTCAGATCTCTAAGGTGAAAATATGCAGACATACATAAGTACTTTTTAAAAGTCAAATTGCTTACCCCTAGACCTCAATAAAAGTCTTGATCTGGTGTTTGTTTGCGTGCGTGTGAGCGCATATGTAAGCTATGCATGTACACACACACAAATATGTACATTTTGTCAGACTGCCCCAGGGCAGCTGTGACTAAAAGTGTCAGCTTTTAAAAGCTGTATAAATGGCAATGACTGTTTTCATTGCAAAGCATTTTTGAGGGTCCTGAAAAGCGCTATATAAATCTGTTGTCATTTCATTTCATTTTCAAACATAGTTGTTGTATTTACAATACAATTAACATCTTATGACGGCCTTCAAATGAACAGATTCAGTTTCACTGGTCTTTTGTCTCTGTTTTCTTTTATTAAACTATCCTCTTTTTCACTCTGGCAATTCAAGAGTCCGGTTTTGCTAACTTACAGATGTACCTTTTTATTTTTAAGCTTCAATAAACTGCTTTATACAGTTGAATAATCTTCAAGTACATTTTGTGATTTTAAACTATACGGTGGTGCAACACGTTTTGTTGATGTTTTGTAGATTTTGTTGCTATTCTCCTGATTCCCCTGAGATATCTTTTTGCCTTCCACATCGACCAGAGTGATTTGAAGAATTGATAAGTTTTAAAGCTATAATATTACGATAGGTATACTTCGACTCTCTGTTCCTGATGGAACAGAATCTTCATCCAAGCAAACATTTTGTGCTAACAAAATAAAAATACACTTTGTGATCTTTAAAGTAATTTCTGTGTGTGTTTGTGTTTGATGTGAATGAAAAGGGTTCCATGACAATGATATTGAAAACACTAAAGGGATTTGCTCTTGTAACTGCTGAATCCAGAGCACTTTATAACTGGTTGATAATGATGAAGAAGTCATTTATTTCAACAATTTATTTAGCAGTACGCTAAAATTAGTATAATCTTCTAAGTACAAGCGTCATAGTTTAAGCAAAAAAGGTTAAAAAAATAAGGCTGTTTTATGCTTTTAGTGCAGGCATAAAGAAGGCTAGTACAGTGGCTAACAGGAGTTGGTCAAGTTTTCCTTCATGTTTGGAAAAGTTCTTTTTCCCCTCTCTGATAGCAATACGCTTCGGTGCTAAAAGGGAAAACTGACATGGAACAGAAAGTTTCTGTCCAATAATCAGACTCTGGACAGTGACAATAACTTCCTTTTTTGTGATCTTGCTATTTGAAACTGTGAATATATAT
>CAEGAE010001805.1:0-17226 GCA_903067095.1 Girardinus metallicus
TATCTATCTATCTATCTATCTATCTATCTATCTATCTATCTATCTATCTATCTATCTATCTATCTATCTATCTATCTGTGCACATTGATATAGTTGGAATGCTTGTGTCTTATAATGGGTGGGTTGGGTAGAAAGCAGTACTCCCTCTTGTTGGCCTACACTTGTCCAACATGCCATATTTAATGTCTTAACACATTATGACAAAGCATTTCTTTTGGCTATATTAGTTAACTATAAGCATAATCATTTTTTTCCTTAAAGTATCTGATGTGTATTTATTCTGTGTCCTCATTGTAACCTTGATTTTTGTCCTTTCCACCTTTGAGGACTCTTCCTTATCAAAGTTGACTACCAACGAATACATGCAATTGGTATGTATGAGGTAGTTCTCTTTTTTTCATTTGTTTAATTTTTGTTTTTCTACATTTTTGAGAGCCTTTTTGCACAGCTTTGTGCAACAGTCGCTGTCTGTGCCCCTCTGGTGCTTGGCTTACTTTTGTTTTTTGTTCTTTTTTTGCAGCCGCTTCCAGCACATAAAGCAAAGCTCTATCATTATCTTTGTGTTTAAATGCTGGACTTTATTAGTTTTTTGTTTTGTTTTGGTTTTTTTAGTTAAAAAGCAGTATTGCAATGTTGCAACATTCTGATTGAAATTTTGCTAGAGGTGAATTATACAGAATAAAAGCATTTGGCAAAAGAATTAAGAATCAGCCAACATGTCATGCATTATTACATGTTTTCCGCATCCGATTGAGGTGTGGAGGTCAACAACATGGAGGAATTAGATTTGCATGGGGAAAGCCACCTAACTGAGAGCTTCCCATCCAACCCTCCCTCAGCTCACACTTCCTTTAAGTCACCCTCTTCCCCTCCTGCTGGTGTGTCTTGATTGAACTATTTGTCCTTGGTATGACAAACTTGCATCAATTGTGCCCCTGAATGTAGCATTGAGCTTGTCCTGTCTTCTTAACTTTGTCTCCTTTCAGCAGCGAGCTCATCTTATAGAGAGAGGATGTGGTTACATTGCACTGATCTGTTTGTTTAGAGGCCAATGCTCACTTTGTGTGTTTTCGATTTGACATGCTTCATATGATCTCTGTTTTCTGTCACCAGATTCCAATAATATCTGCAGATCATCTGAGTAGTCACAAGTACTTGACTCAAATGTAGTTCCTCTTAAGAACAGTGAGTTTCTATTTCAGTGCTTCTATTCTGCCTATTCATACCAGGTTTTTAGGCTCTGTTGTGTGACTCGCTTTACCTCTGGTTTCAACTCCATGGCTATAGTGTTTTACAGTAGTATTCATACTCTTTAGGATGTTCCACTTTAAGGTCCCATTACAACCACAAACTCCAGTGTATTTTATTTGGATTTTATGTGATAGACTATCACAAAATGCATGTTTGTGAAGTGGAAGAATGATTATGTACTCTGATAACTTTAAACAAAATCATGTGCACTAATTGCCTTCACATTACATCTAATCACTAAATAGAGTCCACATGTGTCAGTATAAATGGTGAGGGAGAAAGTTGTGGAGTTTCAAAGCTTTGAAGTGCACTGTTCAGTTTACATTCAAAAAAATGAAGAGAATGGTCTTCACTAAGGAGAACATTCAATAGGATAGGGACTGTGTGAGAGTCTTCATGGAAAAGTGGCAAGAAGAAAGACATAGGACATTTAATTAGAGCAAAATGAGACTCTATCAAATGCTGACTAAGGGGAGCTGACTACTATTTGTCACCTTTTTTGTTATTTGTAAGATAAACATCAAAACCATGACTTGTTTTCCTTCCGTTTTGCGATTAAGCAACACTCTGGGTTTTGTTTTTTAACACATCGAATTTCAGTAAGATACACTGACGTTTTTGGTTGTAGGGTGACAAAATGCTAAAAAGTTCAAGTGGCATTAAAACCTTTGCAGGACACTCCATTTACTCTCTCCCCTAAATGTTCTTAAGTGACATCCATCCTCTCTTACAGATCAAATGAATGTGTGCTGGCACCGTCCAAGCCAAAAGAGTTAAGCCTTTATGTACATAACCTTCAGAATGTCAAGCAATGGGACAAGGAGGGTCAGCCATCTTTTAGCCTGTCCACAATGAGGGGACTCGTCACATGCATCAAGGGTACAACACACGATCTGTGCCATCTTCCCACATATCAATATCCAGAAGAATTCGCCGTCAGAATCGACGTCCAGCCGAGAAGAAGAAGATGAGTTGGTGGAAACAATCGCGTAACACCTCTGTGTCTAACTGAATCATACCACTCAGTTTGCTCTACTTGTTATCATAACTTCTGCATGCACAGAAGGTTAAGGGCATTGTTGCTACATGACAACATCTAGTGCTGGTACGTTAACAGACCAAGAGTTTTCCTTCCTCTTTATTATTTCTTTTGTCAGCTTTATTTTTAATCAATAGCCATATTTCATAGTTTACAAGTGGAATGCAAATATGCACCTTGAATTTAATTGAAATCTGAAAGGCACAATGATATTATAATTTTTTTTTTTTTTCTTCTCTCTGCCAAATGCATTGGGCATGTACAGTATTGTGTTTTACGGCTACTAGTGAAACTAGATGTTGAAATGAGGGTCTTGGACATATGAATGTTCTGGGTAAACCAACATACCTGTGTACCTTGAAAGCACAGCCAGGCTAGCTTTTCTCACCTTGTCATGTGCCATCAAGGCCATACAGCTAAAACCAGAGTGTTATTTCAGCAGTGTTATTTGTTTACCGAAGGTAAAACTTTTGTATGGCTCTTTTTGTATTGTTTTCTTTTAGAATCTCCATTCTGAGTGTTTTTTTTATTATTATTATTATTATTATTATTATTATTATTATTTTAATCTTCTTTTATTTTTAGATTTCATTAGGTTTGAAAGTGGGGTTTAAGTTTTTGTTTAATTTTTTTTATCAAAAATGGAGAGTGTTTTTCTAAAAATCCGTCATGCCTCCTTTAATGAACCAGTTTTTTTTGTCAGGATAATTTGTTAATCAAGTCCGTCGACTCTAAAGCCTGGGGAAGTAGAGGGAGTAGCTTTTATTAGTGTTGTGTTACTTTATTCCCTTCCTTTTTAAACAGGAGCAGCTCTAAAACCGTGTCTCCAAGAAGCACTTTTGAGCCACTTTTAAAAACAATAGGCCCAAAGGTCTTGTAGGTCATTAAAAACCATTTGTGCACTTCAATTTTTTGGTTCACTCTGTTTCAGTTTCTCATTTTTACAATAGAGTGCTACTTGCATTTCAAGTAAAATATGAAGATTTTGTTGATCTCACTATGAAACCAAAGCACAGATTTGCTCTTAAGTCTTACTCACATCTAGGTCGAGGATTAAACGGATAAGGAAATATGTTAATTATCTTTCCTCCATGTGCGTGTCGTATGATTATTTCCCTCTTAGGTCTTCACAGAAGCGTGTGCCGTGAATTTACCAATGTTATGTACCTAACAAAGCCTTAGATCACAATTTATGGGTCTGTACCCAATCAAATGTCCTTTCAATCACCATGCAGGTAAAAAAAAAAAAAAAAAAACACCAATGAGTTTTATACTTCACACAAGCCGCTTTTGATCTTTTTTGTTGTCGTTTGTCTCTCTTTCTGAAACAATTACTCTCCTAAATTTCATTGAATTTATGTGTTATGTACTACTTAAGAATTTGACTCTATTTGAGGTATGTAGTTTTAGATTTTTTCATTTTTTTTGCCTTACTATATTATTACTTGACAACATTCATATAGCCGTTGTAGATGTTAAGATAGTATGACATTCATAACTTTTTCAAACCATATAGAGGATAATGTGTTTAAATACTCACTTCATTCATATAGCTGGATGTCTTTCTCATTTGTTGTTGTATTTGTCAGTTAATTTTATTGATGAGAAACTTTTTGATACAAGGAATGAGATGATTGTCGGAAAAGTTCCGATTTTCCTTGTAACATGTCAATGTCATGTTTGAAAATACTATATTGTATTGAGAAAAAAAAAAGTGGTTTGTCCATGTTTGAGAGAGGAAAAAATTATTTTCTATTGTATCCATTTCAAAGAGATATGTAGTTTTGTTTGAATATTTAGTTTGCCCTGAATGTCAGGCCAAAACGAGCAGTGAGATTGATGTTGATGTTTGTTGAGATTTGGAGTGAGGAAAGCCGAGACTTTTGCCCCCCCGCTGGGGAAGAGTCGGACATGCTGCAGATAATGAGTTCTAACCTAAGGGACGAAGGTTAACTTTTTGCACTTCTGTATATAGTAAAATGAACAGAGAAAAAAAAAAAACGTGTATCATAATGAGATATTATTTTGAATAAAAAGAAAAAAGATCTATAATTATAAGGAATTTTGTTAGATTAATTTAAAATTCTTAAATTAGAAGACCAGCTAAAATTCGCTTGCAAAGAAGGGCACTAGTTTCTTGGCCAATGCATTCAGAGAAAGCTATGCGCTTATTTTATAGGTGGCTCGTAATGCCAGGGAATGTTGCAGGGGAGTGGATTTCCCCGTGCCATGCTAACTCTATGCCTCTGATATGATGACATATCCATTAAGGTCCATATAGTCATTAACCGGACAAGCAGTGCCCCATGGTACAGTAGATACATGAATCTATAAAAAAAATAAAAAATCTTCTATTATAGTTTGATTTGATTGCATGTAAACAAAAGAAGCTGTGTAGATATATAAGGACAGACGGCACTTTGAGATCCACAAAACCTAAAAAAAAAAAAAAATTTAGTTCTTTTGTTTCTGAAATCATACATACCGTAGATAACATCTACAGTGTGGAGAAATAATACTTTTAAAAACAAGTTATCTTACTCAAGTATTTCCAAGCAAACAAGTTATTTAAAAAATAATAATAATAATAACATATTAGCACTTGTCCACCTCAGATATGTTCAGATAGAGAATTACAATCCCCACTAACTCACGATCAGTTGTTCCTGCTTTTCTTAGCTGCGCACTCAGCAGGCGAAGGCTCGTCATACCAAATGCATATTTGGCAGATTCCTCTTTAAAATGAATGTAAAAGTCAGTGTCAATATGTTTCTAACTTGAGGCTGCTTTGTATAGTCGCTACATAACCAAAGCACCGTTTTCTCAAAAAATAAAACAAACAAAAAACAAGACTTTTCAAGTTTTCTGGCTGCAACCAAGGTCTTTCTTCTTCCCTGCTGGGTGCACATGTTTGCTTTTGATTGCTTTTTACTTGTAAGCGCAGACACCAGTTATGTACTTGCTAACAGCTGTCACATGAAGATGTACTATTCTGTCTCCAGATTTGTTTATGCTCATTTTATTGTTGCCATATTTGACTCTTGCTGTATGGATGAAAACAACAACAAAAAAATCTGAATAAAACTATTTGATTTGCTCATGCAGCAGCTTTGTCTCTTTGTGTTTTTGATCTTGGAGGTTAATTTAGGTCATGCTACATAGAGATGGAGGCTTTAAGATTCAGGGTGAAAAAAGAAAAACATTTGAGATTTGTAGGTCACTTATGGTAGTACTTCCACTGTGCATTGTGTTAAGAAAAACATTTTCTTAACATATAGTCTGATTATTAAATTAGATTATTCCTTTCTTGTTTTAGGTCAGTTAGGATTATCAAAGATACCTGGATATTAGTAATTCACAGAGTAATAAGAGTGAATTTAAAATACATATTGTTTAATAATGTTTTTCCAATTACGTTTACACTGGTATTACTATATATTACCGTATAGTAACCATTTAAGAAAGCCATGGCTTGGTGTCATGGCTATACAAGCTTCTGATAGGTTACTTTACAACATCTGTTAAACAGAAGCTGACTTGATGACCTCAGGCACGCAGCTTTCTTGTGTGATATTATGGAAAAATCTAAACAAGTCACTCAAAAAAAAGTAAATTTGGATGGGTACAATTTCCAGATGCATGAAGGACTTGCCTTCGTCTATTAAAAAAAATTATAGGCAAATAAGTAGGGAAGTATCTGCATCATGGAGAGGTCAAGCCATGACATTGTTCAGGAAAGAGAAGCGCTCTGTGTCTCAAAGATGAAAATGATTTTGGTGTAAAATTAGCGTGAAGGTGTTAAGAGAACGTTATTCTCCACTTAAATTATTCTTTTTCCTGAAATGGGTTAAAAGGTTACTTGGCAAGGAAAACATCATTATTTCTAAAGCAACAGAAAACGTCAGATTGGGATTTACAGATGCAGTCAGATACAAGTATCTCAATGTCTGCAGATGTCTTAACTCCAACAACCATGCAATATATAGGCTCTTCTTAAATGAAAACAATGACTACATAGGGAAAGTACATTATGTGGAAATATTAAAGCTAAATTTTATCAACCTGGAAGTTAAAGCTTGGGCATGAATTGATTTTCCAACCTCTACCAAATACTAAACAAATGTCTGTAAATTCAAATCTACTAAAGAAATTCTCAAAAAAAGAAGAAGACATTATTTTGGGACTTAGTAAATCGAAGGGATTTTAGTAATCCTAACTGGCTGAGAGCAGAAAAGTTTAGAGAAATTCTATTTTATAGATATATCAGCTTGATTTGAAGGCATTTAATGATAAATTAAATCATTTTAAATGATATCAGTAAGTCTTGTTTCTGGGCTGAAAAGCACTATGTCAGCTCTGGAGTAGAGTGTGTCCATATTATAGGTGTTATTTTGATTTCATAGTCTTTGTTTTGTTTGCTTTCAGATTTATTAGTCCCAATATTTTCACGCATAATCCTCTTGCGTTGTCCCGTCCTTATGTTGAGCCGTCCGTGTTCCTTTTCATAACAGTTTGACAATTTAAAACCCACTCAAAGATTTTTCTGAACCGGTTTAGAGAAAAAGTTAGTACAAGAGTCTTAAGGTTGGTGTTTTGACACTGGTTAAGATTACTTCTTATTAACAGCCTTTATGACTTTCACAGCAATAAAATAGCTTCATTTACAGCTTTCAGTTTGTTCTTTTGGCAAAGTTATCATTTTCACCTTCCTGTAGAAAACCTCTAGAGGAAACTCAACAAACATGTTGTGGCGCTTTGATGAAAATAAAATTGCTCATTTTGGCCTAAATGCAAAAACTCTGTGTGTGGCACCCTGAACACACCATCCTTACGCTTGAACACAACGGCAGCTGCATCAAGCTGTGGAAGTAGGAAAGCAGGGTTGAAAAGATATTAGTAATGGAAAATGGTGACACATATTTAGCAATGTTGTCTGTTTGGAAAAAAAAATGAGTGATTACGATCAAGTGGTTTAACACAGGATAGTGCTTGAAGAAACCCTGCCAGGGGCTGCATATGTAGACTTGTGGCCGGAGGCATTTCGAACAGCACAACATTACGGTGTCAATAGAACACTTTTAGATCAATGCATGTTTGTGTGCCAGAATGGTCCAGTCAAAGTAAGTCCAGACCCAAATCCAACTGAAAGTTTGGGGCAAAACAAAAACTGTAACAACTATAAAGTTGGTCAATACAACCCGTTAAGTCCAAAAATGATCCATGCACATGTCCAATTTAAATTTAAAATAACATTTTAATTTTCACCTTCTTCTAACCAGCGGACTAAACTCTCAAACTTGAAATCTGATAAAAAACATATAAAGGGAGCTAATAATTAGGGTGATGACAAGGTGACCTTTCAACCCAATAGCGATTTTTTCATCGATACGTGAGTAGTTTGACATGCCACTTTTTGATTAAAGTAGAAATAAAAACAGACTGGTGTTGCTTTTTCGTTGTTTAGTTATCTTGTAGAGGTGGCTGCCTCTTCTCCTCTCAGAAACAAAATTTTTTTTGGAATACAAAAACATTTTAAATTTACATCCACCAGCGGCGTGCATGAAGAATTTTGAGCTGAGCCCTCGTAACGCCGAACCAGACATTTGAAATTGATTATTGACTAAATGGCAGGCCTCATTAGTTCACACGGTCAAATGCGTGCAGCTACAGCTGAGGGGCTTCCGTGGTGGGCTCTGCCCAGCCCAGTCTGACCATCAGACCCGCTGCTGCCACTGAGGGAGGGAGGGAAGGAAGGAAGGGGGTGCCCGGGTGACGGCTCCTTTAAGAAAACGGAACTGAGCCTCGGCTTTTTTTTTTTTTTTTTTTTTTTTTTTTTTTTTTTTGACGCGCTGAGGATGTGGGCAGGAAACGCCATGCAAGAACAGAGACGCGATCACGCTTTTTCCCCACACCGTTGCACAACACAGCGCGATCAAAATGCGCTTTAATTCCCCACGCTGATGTCCAGGGACGGTCGCTCTCCTCGGATCTGCTCCCCAGCGGCCCTCACCGCGCTGCCACAGCCTCGGAGGATTCGCCGGCGTGCGATTTTGACGGCCACCCGAGCGACGAGGGGAGCAGCCTTCACAGTCTGCTCGGTCTGAAAACATCGGGGCTGCTGAGCGAGATAGACAGAGGGAGCGAGAGGAGGCTTCGTCGAGGAAAAAGGAGGTGTCTTGCTTTTCCTCTTCTCCCCCCCCCCCACCTACCGCCGCCACCCCTCCTTTAACCATGAGGGAGTACAAAGTGGTCGTTTTGGGCTCGGGCGGAGTCGGTAAATCGGCGCTGACGGTCCAATTCGTGACGGGCTCCTTCATCGAGAAGTACGACCCCACGATAGAGGATTTCTACAGGAAGGAGATCGAGGTGGACTCGTCCCCGTCGGTGCTGGAGATCCTGGACACGGCCGGGACCGAGCAGTTCGCCTCCATGCGGGATCTGTACATCAAGAACGGCCAGGGCTTCATCCTGGTCTACAGCCTGGTGAACCAGCAGAGCTTCCAGGACATCAAGCCCATGAGGGACCAGATCATCCGGGTGAAGAGGTACGAGAGGGTGCCGATGATCCTGGTGGGGAACAAGGTGGACCTGGAGGGGGAGCGGGAGGTGTCTTCCGGGGAAGGCAAGGCGCTGGCCCAGGACTGGAGCTGCCCCTTCATGGAGACCTCAGCCAAAAATAAAATCTCGGTGGACGAGCTGTTCGCAGAAATAGTGAGACAGATGAACTATTCCAGCGTTCCCAGCGGAGGCGACCAGTGCTGCTCGTGTGTCCTGCTCTGAAGGAGCCACAGAGACGTGCAGAAACCTGGGGCTGAGTTTAGAGCGTCAAAAAGTTGACCTGCAGGCTTTCTTCTTTTTTTTTTTTTCTAAAAGTTTCCTCACTCCTCACACTGTTGTCTTATTGTTGCACAAGAACAAAAATCGACAACAGTCTATTGTGTATCATAGTCTGGAAAGTGTTTACATGACAAAGTACTTGAATGTTTTGGGATTTGTTTTGTTTTTCTTTTCTAGCTTTGTATTTGACACTTCTCTGGAAAATGTGCCTCGGTGGGAATGTCTAGTTGTGAAACCTAAGAGTCATGTGTTTTCAGGCCTGTTGTTTTTTTGTTTTTTTTTTATTCTCTCCTCTTTTTTTTTTTTTTTTTTTTCTCAGCTGTACTGTTATTTCTTCCTGGTCGGGCTCTTCTGTCTTGGAGATTAGTGGTGATGGTGATGATGGGTTTACTTATCTCCCTCGTAGAGAAGCAGAGATTGCTCACCTTTTATTGCATTTTAGATTTTTTTTGCTTAGGAGAGCTCGGAAAGCATTTAAAAAATCACCGCTCAAGCCTTGCACAGCTCGCTCCAACACGAACTGTCAAGTTAAACACAAGAGGCGCAGACCCACCGCCCACTCAGACACCACATCTGAAGTCGAGTCACGCCAATACATTCTTGTTTTTATTCCCTCCTCCCTTAGCTCATCCGCAGGTTTGGTGATTTGTTATTTTCCTATCTGAAACTTGCACCCAGCTGACTGTGTTCCTCCTCGGTGTGCACAAACAAGGACCTTGGTGCATTGCTGTCGCTGCATGGGGAAACACTGCGACCCCATGTCAAGTGCCTTCCCTGCTTTAAAAAAAAAAAAAAAAAAAAAATTTCCTGTGACTGTGCCAACTGATGAGCCCTTACTTCCTCTGCAGTGCGTCCTAATGGCAATCAGAACTTTTTATTCCTTTTTAAAACAGGTTTCCAACCTGCACTCTGGTTTTCATTTGGTGTCGAAGTGAAATAATAATAATAATAATGAAAACAAAACTATTTTGCAGCCTGGATGCTGAGCTTGTAAGCAGACATCAAATTCAGGCTGTTTCCAGAGGTACTAGTCCATAAAGAACAAGCAGGATAATCTGCTGGGATCTCGGTTCAGTGAATGGCAAGCCATGTTTGTATCTATGATGTAGATGTTTTTTTGTTTTTTTTTCTAAAAACAAAAAAGTGAAATTTTTGACTTACTGTAATTGTACTTCTGCTTTTGGACGATATTTTCTGGCCATCCACCTGTCGGTTTGAGAGACTTGGAATACAGAACACATTTTACGTAACAGTGTGTGGTGTGTGCGTGTCTCGCCTCATTTAACTGTGTGGGTGCTGTGAAGCATCGTTCCTCGAGGGGCTGCTGTTCTCCGACTTTCAGATGTGTCCCGACTCCAGCGCACCTGAATGGCACGGCTGAGCTACCTCCTCACGCAGGTAATGGGTCCTGCTAATGACCTGATTATGTGGTGCAGATCAGTTGAGGCGGAGACTCATCTGAATGTTGCAGGTCGTCTGTCCTCAAGAACTGCGGTTTGACACCTGTGTTATGAACTACTGACACTCCTGTGATCCTGTTGCAGGACTTTGGTCACACACTCCATCTGCATACAATGCTCTGTATCAACATTCAGCTCCTTTAGCAGATTTGTGCTGTAATTTCTGGTGTTTATATAATATTATTTTTCTAAATACTTTTTAAAAAAACAAAGCAAATTCCCCATGTGAAGTGACTGAGGCAAGCTTTTGAACTCTTTAAACATTTTGTGCTCCATACTTAAAAAAAACAAAGCAGGTCACAATAGTTATTACCTTAAACAATAAGTCAGTTTACATGTCAAAATATAGATGAATTTGATCAGTATTTTTCAATTCATTCCAAAAAGGGGAGAACATCCTGCTTTCCTCTATTTAGACAACAATGACCCCACAGGTCATCGTTGTGGGGTCATCTAGTACAGCAGTACTAGATGACCCCACATCTAGTACAGCAGTACTAGATGTTTTCTAGTGCAGCAGTTTTTATTATTTCTGCTTTGACAGACTTTTTCGTTTGGTTTTTCCTGAAATATGAAGTGTTTTAAAGTATTGAACTTGAATATGTCCCATTATAGTTTCTAGTTTTTACTTAGCCTTTTGTCTGGAAATGCAATTTACACTTTCTATTTAGAGATGAAGCAGTCACAAGGCAAAAAACTGGAAAATGGCAGATCTTCTCTTGATTGGCATTGATTTAAAAATCAATTTATTTGTTATTACGATTAGTCGTACCATTTGCAGCTTATAAAATCATCATTCAATTGAAGCATTTATCATTTTATTAGAACTAGGTGAGGACCACAATGCTCTGCTCTAATCTTAGTGTTCCTTTATTTGCTGTTGGATTTCAAACTACTATGCTGATCAAAGTAGCTACAGCACATTTTTTATATTTTAATTGTAGTAATTCAAATTTTAATAGTTTAAAACTTGCACACTGGTATGGCAATATTTACTTGAAGCATTTTTTTTTTTTTTTACAGATTGTTCATATCAACTTCTTGGCACAAATGTTTGAAATAATACTTTTAAAGAACCGTCAGTATTTTGTCCCGGTTTAGTCTGTTATACAGGCTTTAAGAAAGCGAAAATTAAGATTCATGGTCACAGCTGAACTATTTATTCACTTTATTTGCATTGAGTAGATGAACAGGCTTTGAGCCACTGGTTAGATTCAGGTCAGGATCACATCCAGCATGTTTAAAAAACATCTTTGTCCACTTGTTTGGTTAGTGCCTTTGATTCCCTGTCAGAGCTGCTTCCCCTTCTCCCCACCATATGTTTTCTTGGCTGGGAAGCGGGGAACAGAGAGGGCTTTTTGTGCCCTGAGCCAAGTTCAGCCAGCCGTTCATGCTGTTGAGCGCTGTTCCAATCAGTCGTCCCTCAGCTAGGCCAGTTAGCTGCTGCTACCAGTGTCCCTCCAGCTGCAGGGCTGCCCATCCTTCGTAGAAGCACATTTCATGGCTGTGAGTCTACAAAGTCAGACATCCTGTAGAGGAATGTCTCTACCAGGATTGCTCATCTAGAAACTGAAAATTCAGTCAATGTTGCAGAACAGTTCAAGCTTAATCAGATTGAATGTAGAGTGACTATACAGGAAATGTAATTTTTGAGTTTTGCCGCATATTTAGTTGAATTTAAATCTGGACTTTGACTGAACCGTTCTAAAAGATGAATGTTCTTCAGCTTGTACCATTTTATTGTAGCCTTGGCTGTATATTTGTGGTTGTCTTGGTAGATGATGAACCTCTTCTTGGGTCTGAAGTGTTCTGTAGCCTCTAACAGGATATTTCAGGGAAAGGCTAACATTTTGCTCCATCCATTGTCCTGCTAAACGTCACCAGCTTCCTTATTCCTGTGAAAGAAAACATCTCACAGTAGCTCATGATGCTACCACCTCCACTGTCACAATGGCAATTGTGCATTCAGAATGATCATTTGACCAGTGCGCTTTCCTCCTTATATCTTCAGAGACCATTATGCACAAGTCACTATATGACTTGTGAAAAAACTTTAAGCAGGATTTCTCTTTTTGCCACTCTTCCACAAAGGCTCGTGTTGTCCTGTCAACAGACTCTTGCATCTGAAGTATGGATTCTCACTTGTTCTTGATAATATTTAGGGAGGGACATGTTAAAAATGTCTGGTTTATATAGATTTTCCTTCATTCAGACAACTTATTTAAGTTATAGATGTAATGAAAAAAATGTCATTGTTTTCTTTTACCCTTTTAAATCAGTTGCATTCATCCTGTTAAGCTCTGACATAAACTTAATACTAAATAAATTATTTTCTACTGCCTATAGGCTACCTCACCTTAACCACCAGCAATGATAAAAAAAAATATGTATATATATTCTTTGGCATTACCAGTGAAAGTGGTGGAGTTAGTTTCACATTTTAGTTATAAAAATGATCTGAAGAAGTTCTTTATGTGTTCTCTACATTGTGGTGGAATTACATAATATCTATCTGGTGTGCATATTCATATAGGTTTAAGTCAGCAGGACTTCAGTAATAACACTTGAGTTGTCAATTTGCTATTTTTTTTTATTATTACTGTTTAGATTTATGCAGTCTCACAAAAACTGTGTGTTACTGCCTGACACAGTGTATTTCTCAACAGTAAAAACAACTTGTGACACTTGCCTTAGTTGGAAACACCGGCTTGCTAAATTGCACAACAAGCACAAGTCCTAGTTTTCTCACTCATGGAAGGAAAACTCTTGCATCAGGTTTGAATCTTTGTCTTTTTAAAACATACGTACATATTTTAAAGGGCATTCGTCTGCCTTAGGAGCTGGAGGTATGCTTGAAATCCAACATAATTTTTTGCTTACAGTAGACTATGAAGTAGAACATTAAGACTGAAAGCACATTTCCATTCAGTTTATTCTCTGCAGCCTTTTCATTTTAACATATAGAGTCGTCCTGCCTGCGATCTGTGCCATATCAGCATTTTACTGCCTGCAAACCCATCAGTTACAGCTTGCTAATATGTTATGCTTTGAAGCACACAGAGGAAAGGAAGGGTGGATGTTGGGGCACTTCCTGTGTAAATACACCTCAGATCTTCAAAATGTTGAAACAGATAAACGGTTCCTCTTTATCATGCACTGTCACAGCCTGTCCTCCCTTGGTTGAACCCGACACAGGATGTGATCTCTCTGTTGTTCTGACAATGTGTCCCGTAGTCGTGGTCAATTTGAGAACAAATATTTGATTGAGACGGAAGCAAAGGACATGGAGATATGAAAAGATTTCACACATTTGAGTGAAGTGCCCAAAGAGAGTCCATGTGATCAGAACTGAGCAGAGACAACAACACGATCCTGTGGTGGTAATTTACAGTGAGTCTGGTTAACCATGAGCTGTTTGCACAAAGAGAGAGAAACCATGAAACTCAGCGAGATGATGTGAACCATCTCCAAACCACTTCCAAAAATTACTGTCAAACCTCAAAATCACATGCACTCGTATCAGCAAAAAAGGACAAAGTCTTCCTTCACCTCATCTCCTCACCATAGGATTTCTCTATTTGTTCTTAATAATACTGACAAACACAGAAGGGTAGAAAATATTATGATTTGTCCATGAATGAAAAAAGTTCAACACATTGCTATATGTAATAAATACAATTACAATTCATAGATGTCAGCAGCAGACAGAAGTAGAAATCTATCTATCTATCTATCTATCTGTCTGTTGGTCTGTGTCTTTCTGTAGTAATATGGGGTTAGTTTCCTGCCAAAACATTGCATTTTGGATCATTTTGTGGGACAGATTCAGATACAAGGGCAGTTTGTGAATATGTTTTTTTATGTGTGCAACATTCTTGATTGGTTTGCAACATGTTGGCAGGAAAATAACTTGAGTTGTCTTTGGCTAATATTTAAATAAATTTGCTATTCTGAAACACTGAAATGTATGGAAGCGCATTGCTATCATGCAGGAAAAAAAAAGTTTGAACACTATCTCGTTATAACGTGATACGTATCTTGTTAAAACGTAATAGTATCTTGTTAAAACGTGACAGTATCTTGTTAAAACGTGACAGTATCTTGTTAAAACGTGATAGTATCTTGTTAAAACGTGATAGTATCTTGTTAAAACTTGATCGTTTAAACGAGATACGTATCACGTTATAACGTGATAGTGTTCAAACTTTTTTTTTTCCTGTCTGATAGCATTGCGCTCTGTAGAAATGTGACGAACATGAAAAAATAAAGAAATCAGGAATGGGGGCAAACATTTTTTTACGCCACTGTAAATCAATAAAATCTAAATGTTTCTGGAGCTTCCAAGAGTTGTAATAGTTTAACTAAGAAACCTTTGATCAGAGGAAATTATAAAACCAAGGCCATTTCCTTGTTTGCGTTGTATATATAGTGAGGAGAACTAATGTGGCAAATACATACAAGGACAGCTCAAGATGAAGATTTCTGTGGCCGCATTAACTTTCTTTTTCTTGTATTCGCGTGTGGCTGGAACCACAACTCAGCCAGAAGAGGTCAGTGACAGAGATGATGGCATCGTTCAGTCAGCTGGAGGCCAAGACTGTTGCGTATCCGAAAGCCAGAAAAACTGTTGTCAACTTTTTGTCATCTTAAGAAACCTTGAAACCAAACTTAAAGACACTCAGAGAGAGATGGAGGTCCTGAAGTCACAAGTTCAAGGTAAGAACAGCAAATTTGGAGTTTTAACTTTTGTAAATTTTATCATATAGAGATTAAATATACAGTATAATGAACATTTATATTCATGTTCTTAAGGCAACAAGGTAGCATTTGGTGCATCCATAAGTACAGGTGAAAATGTTGGACCTTTTAATACCTACACCATACTGGTCTACAAAAAGGTCTACATAAACACAGGATCATTCAACCCGGGAACAGGTAAACTTATCATAGCAATACATTTTACTATGTTTATAAATGAAATTAGTGTATACAATTAGTGTTGAGAGTTTGACACAAGTTTTGTACTTGAAGAGGTTAACATGTTATTGTGTGTCATGTAGAATAGTGTGATTATGTTAAGGAGGACCTAAATGACCAGGCTTAAGATACAACTTTTACAAAAGGCAAAATACATTTGAGTAGAAGAAAACCTTGTAAGAAATAAAGATCTAAGAAATTCCCTAAAAGACAATTTTCTGACAGAGATCATGGTTGTTTCTTTAACCTCTTTAAAAACTGCAAAGAGAGCAAAAAAGTGTACCAAAAAAAAAAAAACGGATCAAGAATCACTATGCTACATTAAACTGATCACATTTACAACACAGAAGGGTTTATATCATTGAAACATAAAAAAAAATAATGAACAAATTCAAAGTAACTAATTTGAAGCATTTTTTACTTTGAACTTTAAGAATAACATCATCATTAAGTCACAAAACTTAAATATGTTATTCACATTTAAGTTGTGTGATTAATGTAACTGCAATTTATGTTAATTTATGTTGTCATAAATTACATACACCTCCAACCTCAGACTTCCACTTAAATATTTGGAGCCTTTAAATCAAAAGATCACCATGAACATCTCTTTGATCATCCACAGGTATTTTTACGGCTCCTGTCAGAGGAGTCTATTACTTCAGCTTCTCTGGACATAATTTATCAACTAAACCAATGGGCCTGCAACTGATGAAGAATGAAGAGCAAATGGTCACTGCCTACAATCATGCTGCTGGAAACCGTCATGAGACAGCAACCAATGGGATGACTCTGAAGCTTGAAGTTGGAGACCAGGTTTACATGAGACTGTATGAAAACACCTGGGTGTTTGACAATTCTAATGATCAGAGCACATTTATTGGCCATTTATTATTCCCTCTGTAACATTCCTGCAAAAGAATTAAGCTAACGTACACATGAAATAGATTTTATTTTAGTGATCATATTTAGTGGTAACATGTACTGATGGGGACAGATATCAGGATAAAATTAGAAGCTGTGTGTGCTATGAAATGTGAAGTGATCTAATGTATGTAATTAAAAAAAATGTACAATCATACTCATATTTGACCAATTAACATCTAATAAAACACAATTTTTTTTTAGTTGCAAAAACCTGTTTCATTCTTTGCACCTTGAAGTTGGAGACCAGGTTTACATGAGACTGCATGAAAACACCTGGATTTTTGATCATTTGAATGATCGTAGCACATTGTTGGCCATTTATTATTCCCTCTGTAAAGGTTGTGAACAAATAACACATTTTCATAGAAACTAAAAGGTTTAAAGTAAAGACAAAAAAATTAAGAGTTTGATTTCAGTTATAATGTTTAGCGAAAACATTATAACTAGGGGCAGATGTTTAAGAAAAATTTCTAATCTGTTTATATTATCTCTTAAATGTGAGATAAAATGTGATGTCTGTATGTTCAAGTAAATTCAGAATCATCCTTGACCTATTAAACTATTGGTAATAAAATATTTAGCTTTCAAACTAAATACTCAAAGTATTTTACAAAAGTTGGTCAAATTTTTTTGGAAAATCTATTTGATGCTTTTATTCTGTTTGTTTGTTTTGTATGAGCAGGCGGAAATCTGACCTTCTTTTGAAGAAATAAAAAACTAAAAATAACAATTATT